>RJWT010009972.1:13562-24746 GCA_004365215.1 Cuniculus paca | reverse complement strand
GCCTGATTGGTAGGGAGTTACCTAATCAGGCTTCAGAAAAGGAAGAGACAGACTCAGGGTTCAGAGCAACCCTGGAAAGACTGGTGGAAGAGGGAGAGATGTCAGGCTAAGAAGAGGTGTGTGAACACAAGCTGTGTTCCGGTCATGGGCAGTTTAACCACAGTGTAGCCTGAGTAGCACTGTGTAGGGATTTTAGGAAGTCCTTACTGCCCTCAGATTTAAATCACCCTGCTCAGCCATGTCTTATGAAGGGCATTCTACCCATGAGAGCCGGGTTTAGGCTTACACCCGTTGGAAAGATTATTAGCCCGGTAGAAAGTTCACAGAGAGACAGACACACAGACAGACATAGACACACACTTTCGCTTGCTGGATAACTGAGAACAAGGTTCTTCAGGGGTGCTTGAACCAAAAGAATATCATGGGACCTGACAGAGAACTGAAAGAAACACACAAGACCTTTTCTGGTGCCTGCTATACTGCTGAACTGTAGCTATCAGAGAATCACGGACTCCTCAAGACAGTCACAGACTCCCCTACTGATCAGCAAATTGTTTTTCTTTACTATTCTGATACACAATGACCCTGATTCTCCATAAATTTTTTTTTTGAGAAAAGTCCTTTCTATACAGTTCAGGCTGGGCTTGAGCTCACTTTGTAGCCCAGGCTGGCCTTGAACTCACAAGCATCCTCCTGCATCAGCCTCCCAAGTGCTGGAGTTACAGGAGTGCACCACTACACACAGCTTCTGCATGCATTCTTGATAGAAAGCATCAAAAGACAGAATTTCAACAAATTTAGTTTCAAGATGTGACTTTTATTAGTCCCTTATGAATCAAGGCAACATCTTGTTATACAAACTGGCACAGGGGAATCCTATGAGCTGAGCAGCAGAGACTGGCTTTATAGGCAAAGACAGACATAAGATATAAGGAACAAAAGGTCATTCCATTGTGACTGTGACTTTCTTATAAGGCAAAAACGGACTTTCCTATCATGCTTCTTCAGGTAAACCATGGCCCTTCCGATAGGTTGTTGTTTAGAGCCCATTCCTTTGTATTGCTCTTTTTTTTTTTTTTTAAATCTGGTTATTTCAAAATTCGTCTTAACGATATGACACTTAGCAGTAATGACTCCTTTTTGCTTTGGTCAGGTCTGTTGGTGCCAAGGGCAGGAGTTCAGTCCAAATCAATGGCTTCCCATCAATTTTTATTGAGAAGGAGAATTCACATTCTCACAATCAAGACTAGTCTCTGTGTGGACACCTTACTTTAAGTAGTAATTTTTTCCTTATGATAACTTTAAACTTGCAGCATCTCAGTAGCTTCCACTAGTTATCCTGAGAACTGTGTGAGATTAATCTGTCATTCCACAATGCACTCTTCCCGAGTGTAGAAAGGGACATGTCTATCTCATTCCCCTCTGTTGTAATCCCTCATCACTGGGTAGCTTTCCTTCTCCAGTTGAACATTTTAGTTTCATTCTATTTTTCTCTCCTGATGGGGTTTCTAAGTCTTTCAGCACTCTGTTCTCACATTGGGATGCATTCATTTTGGTAAGATTCCTTCTAAAATTCCAGCCTAGAGCAGACTCTAATGCCACCAACTGGAGCGCACACACCTGGATTGCTCCACTGCTGGCTTGAACTGCATGGTTACACGGTGCTGTCCTCTGACTATGTTCGCATCTGCAGTACCTGCACCAACCCTGTTGCTAGGGTTGTACTTAGCACGTGCCTCAGTCTTTCTTAATGTGAGTGGCTCTTCAATCACTTTTCATCAACCCTATCCACAAGGAGTTGGCTTAAAAAACTAAATGAAGTCCTCTGTTTCCCCCACTAATTTCAGTACTGTTGAACTTGACCAGTGCCTTCAGTGGAGGAGTCTGTCCTTCTTCATGCAGCATCCCTGTGGAATTATTTAGGCAGACACCACAGGAGTGAATTCACTCTGGCTGCTGCACCCTGAGCCCCAGTACTCCAGGGGCTATGTGTGGGCAGGGTAGGCTCTTGGCGAGTAATTGTATAAGGGATAGACAGGTGAGCGAATAAAAGACTAGGTGGAGGAGACTGGTTATGGCCACCTTCAGCACTCTGAGGAGGTGGAGGCTTCTAGCCATGAATCTGCTTCCCTTGCCCCTGGACTACATGGTGTCCCTTATTTTTCTAACTTTCATGTCATGAGCTATTTTGTTAAATCAATAGCAAAATCGAAGATAAATATTTTTCTCATAAGAAAATGAGACTATTTTTACATTAAAGTTTTTTTGGGGGGAGGGTAATCCCATAGGACTGCTATGATTGCTTTCTGATGTAAGGGCTTTCAATTGCTTTCTCTGCCCTGGAGCAGAATGTTAGCCTAAGCCCAAAGACTTGAAATAATTTAAAGAAACTACATATTAAAATTCTAATTAAATACACATGAATACACAGGTACACGGACTGATGGAGTGATAGAGAAAATATGATTAGTATTAAATAATGTTCATCACTGAACTGTGGTTTGTGGATAATTATTATTTTCATCTTTCAGCCTTTCTTTTTTTTTTTCCCAATTATTTTACTAGGTATATAAATTACTTGTGTTATCGTCAGGTATGGGGACTTTAAAAATGTGAATACATGGTTTACTACCACTTTCATTTACACTGGTCTGTAATTCCCTCTTAATCTTACTAGTCTATCTGTCAAGTTGCTTTGTTCATTTTCTCAGAGGAAACAGAAAGTGAAGGACTGTCTTCCTCATTACTGTCTCTTAACTTGATCTTATTTTAAAAAACTCATAAGCTTATACCACCCTTAGGTCTTCAAAAATTATCTTTGCAGTTTTTGTAAAAAAAATTGTCTATGAATGTGTATGTAGGTATATATATATATATATATATATATATATATATATATATATATTAGAATTCTCTAAAGCAACAGAACCAACAGAATATATATGAATACGTACAAGCGATGCTCAAAAAATGCAGTGAATGTTTAAATTTAAAAAAATCATTATGGTAAAAGACACATTGCCATTAATCCCCCTCCAAACATTTTGCCTGTTCCTCAACACACTTATCCTATCATTTTCACCACTTTCTGAAGCAATTCTGAAAGTTCTCTTGTGATACGAGCTGTAATAAAAATAAGGTCAATGCTGCTTCTGAGTGGCATCCAACAGAAAAGCAGTCTTATGAAAGCTTTACAGTGTGTTCTCACCACCTTACTCTCCAGATCTGGAACTGTGTGACCTCTTGTTCTTCCCCAAGATCAAAATGACCATGAAAGGTAAGCATTTTGACTCAGTCCAGGACACTGAGGCAGCCACAGTGGAGCAACTAAAGACACTCACAAACACAGATTTCCAGAAAGGCTTCAGAAAGTGGCAAGAATGACTGGTAAAGTGAGGGGGAGTATTTTGAGGAGGGTTGTTATGGTTCAGATCAAGAATGTCCCCCAGACTCTTACGTGCTCAAGGGTGGAGCTTTAGAATGTGATTGGATCATAGGGATGTTATAGTTGGATATGATGTTAGTAGGTTGGGCTTAGTCGAAGAAGTGGGTTCCTGGGGGCATGACATAGAATGATGCATCTCCTTCCCTTGTGCTCCCTTTTCTTGGGGCTTCCTGGCCACCATGATGTGAGCAGACTCTTTTACTATGTTCTTTTTGCGTTTTGAGTCAGTTGACTATGGACCAAAAAGACTGTGAGCCAAAATAAACCTCTCCTCCCTTAAATTTTGGGTGTTGGGTATTATGTCTCAGTGACAAGAAAAGTAACTAAGACAAGAATGGCAATGGGTTTTTAACTGTAATATTAAAAAATGTAAGTTTTCACTGTAGTTTCAGATCACCAAAAATAAATTTTCCCATGAAATTATGATAAAGAACAAGGAAAGAAACATGAAACGCCAAGGCTAAATTAAACAAATTGTGGGAAAGGTTGTGTCTATACTTAATACCTGGTGTCTTAGTTGTTTTTTTTTCATTGTTGAGACAAAATACTTGACGCCCAAAGTGAAGGAAGGAGAGGTTTATTTAGCTTACAGTTTTAGGAGATTTCAGTCCATAATCAGCTGGCCCCAAGGCAGGATGGCATGGCACTGGGGCAGCACTTCAAGGCAGCAGCCAGAGCAAAAGGGGGCAGCCATTCATGGTGGCTGCAAGCGGCAAAAGCAAACCGTGCAAAAGAGGGAAACATGCCCCCATTCGGACCTTACATTGTATGTCGGCTCCACCCCTGGGTGGGTGCAGAGCTCACACTGCCAATCCCAGTGCTACACAACAAATTAATCATAAATGTTAGATTTACCTGCTTTCCTGACTACATGAGGCTTGGGGGGGGGTTCTATATACTAACCATGACACCTGGTGCGATAGAAGTCCCAGCTTCAATTATTCTGATATTCTTATAAGAAGCAACTGAATAAGAGAAAATATTTCAGTTGATCAAATATTACACATTGGCACATGTGGAAGAAGAATTCAAGAGTCTTAGCATGGGACTACTGCTCTCTCTCTCTTTCTCTGACACACACACGCACACACACACAGTCCCTATCCTGTTCCCAATCCTCCTACTTCTTCAAGTTCTGTGCCCTCCTGCCAGATGTTGTCACCTGTCTTTTCTCAGAAGGCCTCAGTAAGGTTACACAGCTGAGCCTGGCAGGCGACTGCCCCAGGCCAAACAAACAAACAGAAGAGAAATCTTTCAGGCTGGGCACCAGGGAAAAGTGATCTTGATGCCGTCTGTGGCATGAGCCGAGGCAATTGATGACTTGGCATTCTGTCCCCGAGTCATCAATCATACAGAATCAATCTCTGCTCCCTCAGGAGCTAGCCCCCGGCTCACATAATTCTCTCTCCCTGCCACCAACCTGAACAGTCTGATCTCAGTGGTGGGAACTGTTTTTTTCTGCATTCAGCATTGATTCACTTGGCCTTCAGTAGTATTTTCTATATTCCCCAGAAATGTCACTTAATTTATCCTCTCTGAGGTGGCTAAGTTGCCTGGGACTCACTGCGTCAAGTGGAGCGGCAAGCAAGGAGACGTGTCTACTTCTCACATCAAAGGCATGGGCCTTGAGGCCCCTAAACTTGGAAACAGGCCTCTGTTGAGCTCTGCTTTCCACACTTGGCAAAGAGATTGAGGTAGGTTGTGGTGGGGGTGGGGAAGGTGAGTAGAAGCCAGTTGCTGGGGTTTAAATGAGATAGCCTTCTTTGTTTCCATGCCTCTACTAGCTTGCAATCTTGAATATGGTACCTAAATACTTTGTGACTCTGTGTCTTCATATATTAAATAGAGATAGTAAAATCACCTGTCTTGTGGAGTTACAGAATTACAATATACGAGGGTATAAGTGCTTAGCATAATGATACAAGGGCAGATGTGCTCATAGGCATAATGCTTAGGTTTTGTAAAGTTGACAATACAGATAATAAATTTGGTGACTATGAACAAAAAATTGTCTTCTAATTTATCTTAAAACCCAATGTCTGAAAAGCATCCACTTACTTCCATAGCTCAAAATAGGAGCACTTCCCTGTCCATTCAATAGAGAGTTGCTCTGCAAAAATTGTCTTACCAGACTGAGGCATTCAGGGGACAAAATAAAAGGTGTGACTTACTACAAATTTTCCGAAGGCCAGCCCAGGGAGACATGATCAAGAGAGGGTCCTCGTTCATTCCTTCTTTATCTCTTCTTGTTAAAGGAGTCTTTCTGTAGGTCATAAAGACTTGCTTGGACCAAAGAAGAAAAGAGAAGGAAAACAATGGACTCAGGAGTGTTCTAGGCCGCACATCCTTGGGAGGCAGCTCTGTCCTGGGATGGACAACAGTGCCCTGACTGAGGCAGGTATGGGAAAGCAGGGAACTTCCTTCTAGTCTAGATCTCACTATGTCTCCACATCTGTCTGTCCCTCTCTCCTAGCAACTGGAATGTCTTTTCCAAGAGATTCTGCGGGCTGCTTTATTTGTTAGGAGACAAGGAGGCACTAATAAATTCCTCTGTGTGAGGTATTTAATTACATAATAATGTGTACACTAATCAGGGTAAATGTGTTTGTGAAAACACCTTGATATGGGAACAGTTAATCACCCAAGGCATTGCTTCTTAACACACCTTGGAAGTTAACTTAATTAAATTAATTAGAACAATGAAAAAATTGAACTGTTTATTGGTCCACGATGGCCTGAAGAAATGCTCCCCTCAAATGCAGGAACATCTCCCACGCTGCAAACGATTTTCCCCAAACTCTCAGCCCTTATGGTTATGGCTACACCCTAGGAGCCTGCAGCAGGCAAAGCCTCCCCTGTGCCTTACCCTGGAGTCATTTCCTGTTGGAGACATAAGGCAATCAGTCTGTGTGTCTGAATGTATGCGCATGCACACATACTCCCACCCACCTGCATACCCCTTTTGTGCACTTCACAGAATCTCAGGGAAATCTAGGAGGCTTTTACTCAGGATTCCATAGGTAGAGAGTATGCAGTCAACCACCAAGAGGGTCTGCCTGTGCATTGGGTGTGTTTTCTGAAGGATTATTACAATCACCTTCCTTGCCAATACCATCTTTGATATCTCCTATTAATAATGATGGTGTTAATAATCTAAATTTGAATAGTGCTTTTAAACAAAGAACTGCTTCTTAACACCTCTCACCCCTTTTGGCTTTGTAAAAAGTGACACTAAAGGCTAAGTACCTCCCTCTTAGGGTCTGTAGATTGTGACATCTAATCTCAACAAGAAAAATCCTACAAGCCCCATTCTGATGGCTGAACAGACTTTGAATAGCATGCGCATCTATAGTCAAACACTGAAGAGTAAGCTTACACAGTATGGAAGGTGAGGGACATTGGAGGAGAGAGGAGCACTCAGAGTGATAAGGGTAATGCAAGCCTTAGAGAGTATTCCACAAATCCAGGAACAGGAGGCTGCAACTCTCCTTTGAGTTGTGTACACTAGGTCTGCTGTACCCCTAAGGGAGGTTTAGATGGTGGTCTCTTGGACCTTGAACCTTCATAAAAGGACTATTTGGCCACAGTTAGTAGAATCGTTTCCCTGATAGCATTGCCTAATTGCTTTTTTAGCCTGAAATTTCTGCTGAAAATAGGAGACTTGATGATATAGAGCCCAGAATTATCTTTCCCATGCTCACTTTTTTTTTTCCTACTTCAAAATATTAGAACAAGAGTGTGAAGAAAAATATACTCTCAAGGGCTCAGCATAAACCACTTTTTCTAAAATTGTTATTTTCTCCAAGGTAAGAGCATGGACCAATGCTGACAGCACAGAAGAAGCCTCCTTAGACAATGTGCCAAAGTGCGGAGACTCTGGATTTGTTTTCTCTGAGATTTTCCACCACTCATTATAAACTTGTTAATGGAGCATTTGATAAATGGATTTAATTGCACAAGATGGAGGTTCAGGATTCTGAGCTAGTTCTATAGGAGTAAGTCTCTGACTAGCCCCATAGCCAGATGTCCTGCCATTTCTTGGCACTGGCTCTAAGATCAGGCTGATCTTGGCTATGGAAACAGAGGTAGGAAAGTGGTTGTCCCCTTTTTTCTTGAGCATTTCTTTGGTCAGTGGGACATTGTGTCAGTTGGGATCCTTGTAGCAAACAAGGATGGTAGGAGGGTTGGCAACATCATGATGCCAAAGGGTATCAAAATTCACCAAGGTGGGCGAGAGAAGATGTCCCCAGATTAAGTCTTGAAGGGAAAAAGTGTTTGCTGGATCCAGAGAGACTTGCTACTGTCATTGTGGAAGAGAAGCTTTAGGTAAACAAATAGAATCAAGTCATTCAGCTCCCAAGAGGGAGCTGAGGGGACCAGGCCTTGACTACTCTTTCATCTTGGTCCCAATCTCCTGCCAGGGTCTCAGGAAGCCAGAGGATGGAAAGCCTGGGTTATTCAGTCCATGAAAGTCAGCGTGGGCAACTCAGTGCAGAGAAGAGTTGGGGGTACAGGCATGGGATGTCCAGCTGAGGCCAACTGAAGTCAAGAAAAATCTCCATAACAAGGAAACAAAAATAAGTCATAAATTTTACCTGAATGATTCTCTTCATGCTGACATCACAAAGTTTCTGTCCTATATTATCACAAATCTGTTATACTGAAACAGAGATTCATATTTAAGCTACTACCTGGCCATAACCTGAGTTCTTATAACTTCACCCTCTACTTTGTTTGTCTTGGGTGTGTGTTAGAAGCTTGTAGAGAGAGATTTTCTGTAAGGTTAGAATGAGACCCTTTCCCAGTCTACAGAAGACACAGAGAAGCCAAAGAAACTCACTTTAGGGGAGAGCACACAGATTAGCCAGGTGCTGTGGATTTGAGTCCTGAACATTCTTTTTTTATTTTTATTTTTATTTTGAAGAGAATAAAACAAATACAAAATAAAACAGAATAGTCAATCATAACAAAACAAAGAATGTGGTACAAGGCTTCAAGACAAAATAAAAATAAACCAACAATGGTTACCATGTTGCCCTTTGCTATCTTCAAAATAACTTCCCATACCATCAGACATAATAAAATCAAACACAACAGACCAGAATAAAACCAATCAAAACAAAACAATGAAAGCAATACAGGACTTCAAAACAAGGCAGTTGAAATACCACAGTGGCTACCATAATACATTTTGTTATCTTCAAAGTAGCTGTTTACATCATCAGACATAATAAAAACAAACAAAACAAAATAGAATAGTCAATCAAAACAAAACAATGAACATAATACAAGACTTCAAAACAAGATGAAAGGAAATCAATAATGGCCACCATAATGCCTCTTGTTATCTTCAAAATAACTGCCCATACCCTCAGGTATAATACAAGCAAATAAAACAGAATAGAATAAAACCAATCAAAAGAAAACAATAAAAGCAATACAGGACTTCAAACAAGACTGTAGGCATACAACAGAGGCTACCATGATGCATCTTATCTTCAAAGTAGCTGCTTATACCATCACACATAACAAAATCAAACAAAGCAAAATAGAATAAAATCAATCAAAAGAAAACAAGTAAAGCAATAAAGGCTTTGGAACAAGATAATAGGAAATCAATAATGGCTGCTAAAATCCATTTTGTTATTTTTGTAATCACTGTCCATGCCATCAAATATAATAAACTCAAACACAACTAAACAATAAAACCAAGCTAAACAGAACCATGAGAACAATACAGGGCTTCAAAACAGAATAATAGATTAACAATGGCCATCGCCTCCCCCCGGAGACATCTCCTCCCCTTTCACCTTCACAATCTCTATTTTGTATTTTGGATCCCACTAATTTCCCCAGTTTCTTATACTAGGGAGACAATACAATGTTCACCCATGTGACTCTAAACCCTTTCACCCATGAGCATGCTCTCAAGTTGTATCCATTTACCTACAAGAGTCTCAAGGTTATCTTTATAGCTGGGTAGCTTTCCATTGTATAGAAATGCCGTATCCTTCCTTTTCATTCTGCAGCAGATGGGCAAGCTACCCCTACTGTTTTTTTTTTCTGGTTCCCTGTCACATAGAGCATTGTTTTCTCTCCTTTGATTTTTAAGCAATGGATTCCCTTTTGAGTTAAATGTGTTTGTTGCATAAAGCATATTGATGAATCCTGTCTCCTGATTCACTCTACCTGTGTTTCTTTTTATTGGTGAATTGAAGTCATCTATATTAATGGTTATGGCCAACATGCACTGGCTCATCTCTGCCATGCTATTTTCCTGCCATTTGCTGTGTACTTTTCCCCTCCATTCTATTGTCTGTCCTGCTTGGTGATCCCCCTCTGCCGCTCTTCCTGGAACCATGGTCTTTTTTATCTCTTTCTAAAATGTCCTTGCGTATTCTTTGTAGGGTTGGCTTGGCAGTCATGAATTCCTTGAATTGTTCTTTGTTGTGGAAGTATCTTGTTTCTCCATTAATTTTGAAAGATAGTTTTGCAGGGTATATCAATCTGGGTTGGAAGTTGTTTTCTTTCAGGACTTGCAATATTTCACTCCAGCCTCTTCTTGTCTTAATGGTTTGTGTTGAGAAGTCTGTCATGATTCTGATGGGTTTTCCCTTATAGGTGATCTGTTTCTTTTCTTGAAGAGCTTTTAATATTCTGTCCTTGTGTTGGATTTCTGGGATCTTGATTATTATATGTCTGGGTGTAGATTACTTTTGGTTATGGCTAGCTGGAGTTCTATATGCCTCACTTGCTTTCTATTACTTGTTAATCAATCAATCAATCAATCAATCAACCAATCAACTAACCTATAAGAAATTTGTAACATGGTGAGAAATTATAGTTTAATAAAGACAGAAGATGCTGCTCTTGTGTCTAATGAGGGAATGCTTCATGAGGACAGGGGAATGTGGGAGTCCTAAAAGATGATTTTTGTCAGAGGACTGTGTTTTTGGCATTGCCTGCCTCAGTTCACTTCAGTTCTGGACCTTTGTCTATTCTGTCATAACACCCTGGAAGGCTCAGCTTCATGCCTTCCTTTTTTGTCTCCAAGGCACAGAAGTCCTACCTATTCAAGGAACTTGTCCCTTTTGTTCCAACCTACAACAACCTCCATGTTTTTCTGAACCTAGAAGCAGAGGAACTCTCTAACCATTGCCCCCAAACTATCATAAACTCTTCATAGGGAGAAGTGTTTCTCCCAATCCTGCTGTAGGTGGGTGTCTTGCTTCTTTTCATTAGTAGCTTCATCTTGCCTGTGTTCTGGTAAAGGCACTTTACAAGTGGGGTCCCATTTTCAGTTGTCATCTTTTCTTTCTCAGTGACCTGACATAGCACCCAGAACCAGGAGAAGTACACACAGAGTAGTGAGATCATCTGATGGGGAGAGGTTCTGGATAAATTCAGCCCACTTGCAGGGACTCCACACTTTGAGCAGATGATCTTTTTCCCAGCCATTTATCCATCTCTAAGTTAATGTTTTTCTTGGAGATGATTATGGAGGGAAGATGTGCACACAAGCTGAAGAGGTCCTCTATGCCTCGTCAGCTCAATCCTCTGTAATCATAACCTTGTCCGATGGGAAAGACAAATGTGTTCCTAGACATGAAATTATCAGCACTCTTCATTCATCCCCTGGCCCTCCCTCTGCTGAGGCCCTCCCCAGCAGCCCCTTCTCTAGCACTTGGCTGCTTCCCTTCTGCTTTCTCTATTTTCTCTCTCTTGGCCTGAAGCCCCTA
>RJWT010009972.1:0-13462 GCA_004365215.1 Cuniculus paca | reverse complement strand
CATTTCTCATCCTACAATTCTGTTTTGCTCATTCCATCTCACTTTATTCAATTGTAATGTATATGGAGGTCACAGATCTGAACCTTAAACGTTTTCACATTGAGCTAGGGATGTAACTCCGTAGTAAAGCACCTGCCTAGCATGCATGAGCCCCTGGGTTTCATCCCCAGCACAACCAAAAGCAAAGATAAAATCATGTTATTTTGCTAAGACATTCTTGGTGTCCCAAGAAATAGTCAGAAAGAAGCTCTCCACCGCACAACTAGTTCTTCCCTTCTATTTTAGGCAGAGTTTCAGTGCTCAGTTCCTGCCTTCCCTCCTAAACTGGAGAAGTGGCTGATCAAGCAAGAGGAGATTAGCACCTAATGAAGGGACTTTCGTTCACCATTAGCCTCTTCAGCCCTTCCAGCTGACCTGGTTTTTAACTCCTTTAGTTATCCCTACCTAAAGTTGCTTGCCATGCTCAGGGATGTGGTTTTCCCCTGTGTGAAAGGGCAGGTGATAATTAGTGAGGATGTAGTTTTCTGTCTTTAAATCTTAGTTGATTGACAGCCAAATAGAATATCTTTTCCCTTTCTGAGTTGTCTCTTCCATCTGTGGCCCCTCCATCCTCTTCAGGTTGTATTGCTTAGGAGGCCAATGAAGTAGTGAAGCTTTCTTTGGGACTCACATTTATGACTTCCTGGGTGTGTCTGACACCAAGTAACATGGAGAAGGGAATATGAGGAAAAATAGGAGCTATATTCTACTTCCAAGAAACTTCTGACTTAGGTGGGGGAAATAGTACATTTACCCCAATTTTTAAAACAAAAAAGAAGTGATTTTGTATAGCTGAAGTTCTTTGTTAGCTTAGAATAAGTGGTGAGGCTTTTCAAAGCTTTAGAGAGCCAAAATTTTCTCAGATATTGAAGAATGGTTAGCATAGAGGGGAGAAGACCTCAGTCCTCCCATTCTTCTTCCCACATCAGGCTGATACTCCTAGCCTCACTAGTATCTTCCACTCTGAAAAGAAAGAAAGAATAAATTAATCATTAATTGAATATGGAGAAATCAACTGGACTATGTTTTCTGGTGGAGTGGTTCCAGTTTTAAACTTTAGATCCCTATGTGGCTCTTGATCTCTTGGTCAACATGATGTTTGAAGGACTTGCTAGGCAGACTGACCCTGGCCATGCTTTGGCTTGCCTTTTATATCTCCTGGGTGAATGCAGACAGGGCTAGTTATATCCCTGCTCATCCCACGGACCCAACCTTAATGCTTATTTTCTTTCTTCAAATGATTTCCACTTCGCTTTCATTCAGAGACTGATAGGATTCCATTATACTAGTATTACTTGATGGGGCTAGGGTTAGCAGGGCCATGTAGTCTCTAGATAAGAGTTATTTGCCTCATTGTAGCTTCAATGAAGGTATCCATCTACTGTATACCATCTAGCTTTTTAGACATCTGTGACTATCCTTTTGTACCCCTACAATGTGGTGAGAATAATGTTACATACTGTTTTATTTGTTTAATTTCCTTTTACACTAATACAGTATGGTAGAGTATAAAATGAATCTTTTTTTGAACATGTGAATAAATTATCCAAATATGGATAATCTATGGCCTTTATTTACCAGTATGTAGCTGAATATGCTTTCTCTAGATATGATTTTCAGGATCTTAACAAATGGAGGGATAACTGCTTCAGATCACCATGCTCCCACTCATCCAGGCCTATGCCAGCTGGGTTGTCTTTAACAGCCATCTTTTCTTGGATTCCATATGGGATTAGGCTCTAGGTTCTGCCAAGTTTCTCCTTCTTTTCCTGTTCTGATAGGGCCTAATCATGGTATGTCCACATGTTGGTAAGAGCAGTCAATCTCTTTCCTTCAAGCCCTTTACCCCAAGCAGACATGTCCTGATGACTTTCTCCAGATTATACACTTCATATATACCATGTGCACATTTCTACTCCTGGATTCTTTGTTTTCCATTGTATTCCCATACTCTAGTTTCTCAAGAATATGGCCAATTCTAATTAATCTGATGTTTTACATTCTGCCAAAATCTTAGTACCATTTGTTCTGAAAAGTCTTCAAAAGATTTCATGCAAAATGTAATTCATACAATGACTTGATATCCTTTACTCTAACAATTATGGAATTGTTGCTACTAACCAGAGAACACAAAACTCTTCAACAGAAAATGATTGTAACATAATTAAAATGAGTTATATATTGAAGTGAGAAATCAACCAATGAAAGAATGGTAAAATGTGAAATTTGATTATAAAGCAATGTTTATGTCACAGAATGATGACAGGTGAGTCCATTAAACAAATTTATTTTGACATTGTTATGGACTAAATGTCTGTGTCTCCCCCAAAATCATATGTGAAGTTTTTAACCTTGAAAGTGATGGTATCAGTAGATGGGGACTTTCTGAGGTAATTAGGTCATCTGGGTGGAACCTTCACGAATGGGATTAGTGCCGTTATGAAAGAATCCCCAGAGAGCCCTGACTCCCTTCCTATCACATGAGGACACAAGGGGAAATCTCTGTAGTCTGCAGCCCAGAAGAGAAACTTCATCAGAACCCAACCATTCTGAAACCCTGATCTTGGATTTCTAGTTGGCAGAATTGTAAGAAAATTCTGTTGCTTATAAGTCATCCTGTCTGTTGTACTGTCTTGGTTAATTTTCTCTCATTCCTGGGACAAAATATCTGACACCCAAAATGAAGGAAGAAAAGGTTTATTTAGTTCACTGCAGAAGTTTCAGTCCATAATCAGTTGGCTCCAAGGCAGGGTGGCATGGCACCAAGGCAACACTTCAAGGCAACGGCCAGCAAAAGCAGCCAGAACAAAAGGGGAGAAAAGTAAGTCTCTTTTTCTCCTCTATATTGTACACCCCCCCAGGGCCATTGTATCACTCACAAAATCTCCTTGTGCTCCTCTTACATAAGATGAGGATGTTTACAAAGTAAGAACTCTGGCTCTAGGCTGAGTCTTTCAGTTAAACTTCTAAACTTCTCAAGTTGACAGCGTGTCAAACATAACAGGTACTTTCTTATAGCAGCTTGAGTTGACTTAGCTATCCATCAGCTTAACTTTGCCTTCTTGTTGGTGTTGACTTATGTAGCAGGGAGTGGGACATGATATACAATTAAAATAAAAAACTGCAACAATAAAAACCCAAGGGAGATTCCCATTATTCTGACCAAGTTGTCCAGTTCTAGAAACACAGAGGTAATGGCTAAGTGTGCACAAAAATTAAAGATGCAAAGAGTTGGAGGAGGCTTTTGGATCTCCTGGCCACCGCAAATCTCTTTGTTAACTCAAGGCTACTAATATGCAATAGATCCTGGTGGCTTCACTGTGACTGGTAGCCATGGTTCATTACTACCAATTTTCTGAAACTTTAGCCCTGGGCTTATTCTTCTCTTTTTATAAGTATCTCCAACAAGGAGAAAGCTGAGAGACAGGGAGGTATAAAACATGAAAAGGAAAGAAAAAACCCTTTAAAACCTAGAAAATCTGTAACAAACATTAGTTACCATCATATGGGGGGGAAGAGAGACAGGGTCTTTAAATATATTATTTAAAAAATGTTTCCTCTTGTAGATGAAAAATTGAGAGTATCTGGGTGGGAGAATTCTGAGGGCCATGGAAGAACGTCAGCTGTCATTGAAAGAACACATCCTTGTCCTGGGTTGCTGAAGCTGATGTTTGAAGGTACTGCGCACAGTGCACTAACATTTTAGAGGGGAGGTTGGAATTCTAGAATTTTAAGTCCTTCTTGGCTTTCTCAAATTGCCATTCTATCTATTGTTAGCATGTCTTTTATTTCTTTTAGAGTTGTACCCAATACTAAAATGAATACACAATGACAGTTAAAAATTAGTATTGGCTCATAATAAGTGTTCAGTAAAATTTCAGTTAGATGAATTGATTCTATTCTGTGCAAAACAAAACTGCAAAATAAGTAATCTTTCAGTGAAATCCTGTAATTATTTGAAAGCACAGAATAAATGACTTTGGGGTTATTCCCTCTTATTGGAAGAGTTGTGATTTTTTTTGGTGTGGTACTGTTTGTTAAGAGAGTTTGTATGTCCTAAGGCACTATTATGTGACAATAATGTAAAATTGGCTGAGCCCTAGTCATAACGTTGTGCTGTTGTAGGCCACATACAGTTTGCTTTTTAGCTGGAGATGTTTCTCTGGGTTCCAATACCCCACAATCACACGTGTTTTGTAAAGAAGAAAACAATGCCATTGAGAGAAATTGGTGTGGGAAGATGGTGGTGGCATCAGTGCAGAGCCCTTGAGTACTGTGTGTTTATAGGGCTTTCGGCTGAGAGTTTAGTGAGGTTCACCTCAAGCTAAGTTCATGCAACCCTGCTTTGTGACTATTGGCTTCCTTCTTATGCAGACAGACAGAAAAGAATCATGGATCTGTTCATGCACTAGGCAAAGTGTGGCTGTGAAGATATTTATGATCTGTAACAATGGGAGAGGGCAAGAGACAAAGAAGACTTAAGGGTCTCATGCCTAGTTTACTCTGGGCAGACAAGATAATGCCCCTCTGCCTCAACCTGAGCCTAAAGCCATAACAAAATTATAATATCTTTTCAGAATGTGCTAAAGATTGAAGAACTTGCTCCAATGTTGGTCTCTGATGCGCTCAGGTTGGTCCTTGGAAAAATCCATCACATCCACCCCTTCTCTGCCTCTTCTTCTTGCGATCCTCTGCCCCAGATTACATGCTCGGGTCTCATGGGGTTGTCTCTGATTGCCCTGGTGGCAGTGTTCCCTCCTCTGCCACCCCCAGAGCACTGTAGCATTTTGCTTACATCTTTTTTACAGCTTTCACACAAAACCCTCTCTGTGGGGGCCTGTTCTCCTCTGAGAGCTTTCTAGCCTGATAACTAATGAGCATTACCTCTTGCATGGACCACTGGTTAACTAAGGAGAAGGTGGTACCTTTCCCTGGTATTTGCCTTCAAATGAAAGTTCTCTGAGGAACTAAGGAGCCTTGAAGACCTTTTGGAATAAGGTTCTAATGATAGAATACTCAGGAGGTGATTCTTTTTTAAATGAGGGTTTGAACTTCAGTGTACAACTTTAAAAGGATTCTCTCCCCTTGCCCCTGAATCAAAAGGCCTGGTTGACTACTTGGCCCCGGCTTTTTCCATATCCCTCTGATCTATAAGCCCTTTGGTGACATCACCTTCCCCCAGTGACTGCCTCACATCTTGGAATCAGTGTTAACTCCTCCTCTGCCCATTAACCTGCCATCTGAAAGTGGTTTCAGCTTGACTCCCCTTCAGTGACTGTCCTTTCCTTCTCAACTTGTGTGGGAACTCTCCATGTAGTGGACCATTGCTGCCTCTCTCATGCCCAGCTCTCATGTCTCCCTCTAGTATGCCCTGTCTAACAGTTTGCTCCGTGACTCACCCCCCCCACCCCACAATGCTACTAAATGATCCCTACCTGTCATGCCCAGGCTGAGGCTTCCCTAGTTTCACCTTGTGTTTCCAGCTTCATTTCCCATATTTCTGCTCTACCCACACAGGTGTGTATACATTATGCAAACACACATGTGTTCACACAAACCTCTATAAACACATATGTGTCTGAGCAGGCATCCAGGCACACTTGCACTAGAGACATAAACTCACACTCTAATATCACTACTTTTTGAACCATGCACTTTATAAATACATTTCCTCAGCTTTTCTAGGCTTAGTCTGTTCTTAAGTACTTCCTATCCCCATCTTCACTGGAATGGCCAGAGTCTCAGCTTACATGGTACCCACTGCACGAGGCCCCTCCTGCTGATTTTCTGCCAGTGTGGTATTACTGCACGTCACAAACTCCAAGGGAAGGTTGGAGAAAGATGAGTTTCTGTCAGTTGGTTATTTGCTTAATATACATTTTATACTTTATTTTCACAGTAACCCAGGAGGTATTATGGTCCTCATTTTGCAGATGAACAGAGAGACAAGAGTCGGGTTCTCTCTCTCTTTCTCTTTCCTCTCTTTGTCTCACATGACTGAGCTTGAATATGATAGAAACAAAGTTAGAATTTAGCATTTTTTAACCCAAATCCTTATTCTTTGTCCTCTTACTTAAGTTCTCACTAAAGCCCTTCTGAAAGATTTCTGTATTTCTTAGAAAATATGCACTTTTCCCGTATCTCCCCTAGTTCTACCAGCAGGTAAGGTCAGCGACCTGCCCACAGTGTAGAGTTAAGAAACCTTCCTCTTAAGAAGCAACCAAAATTCACATACATTTCATTTGATTCCACATTCTTTGCTTTCGATTTCACATTCTGACTCTAAGGATTTCCTGAGGAGCACCTCAAAGTTTTTGAGATGATAAACACGAACATTTTTTAAACTGTAAAGTACCACACATACTTGGTTTGACAAACATTTTAAAGTCTCTGCTGTTGCTGGAAGTTTAAAAAAAAGCAGACATGATCCCTGCTGTCAATGAGATTGCTTTTTAGACAGTCACATATGCAAAAAGAAAAATAAAACAGAAAAGAAAATGTTGTCAGTGCTTATGTGAAGTCTATGACTTCTGCAATGTGTTCACGCTACAGAGATGACTAAGTGGGTGGAGAAGCGACTACCTTTGGGGTTAAAGAAGGTGTGTCTGCTGCTCAAAGATGGATTGAATTGAAGGCAAAACACCAAACAATAGTATGTGAGATGAATATTCTATGCAGTGGGATTAGCCGAAGCAAACACAAGGGTGAGTCTTATTTATTTGATGAATGAAAGAATTAATGCCTGGGAAGATTCCCCTACAAGGCATCCCTCGAGTGACTCTCATGGACCCTTCTGATGATGTTTAAGGTTGAGTTGAGAGCTGTTTTCTCCTAAAACTCTCCCTGGACTCTGATCCCACTTACCTACTACAGCAGAATTTTGGCACATGTGCACTGCACAATTTTTTCCTTAAAAAAGTTAACTGTACCAGGGATTTAGCTCAGCGACAAGTGCCTGTCTGGCAAGCGCAAGATCATGAGTTCGATCCCTGGTACCAAAAAAAAAAAAAAAGTTAACTGTTATTGATAGGCATTACAGAAGGCGTTTTAACAACTTTACAGGGTGGATATTACCCGTCTCATTCATTCTGAAACCAAAACAGAGGTTCAGAATGGTTAAATTACCTCATCAAAGTGTGACAGCTAGTGAGTGTTACAGAGGAATTTCCAGTGCCAAACCCTCACTGCATGTGAGGAATATCTTCTCTGCTTGTGAGCAGAAACTTGTGATCAGGCAAAATCTCCATAGTCAAGAGGGAAACTGAGCAGTCGGTCAGTCAGTCCTAGTCTATACAGAATTGTCTATGTGGTCAGGAATAGATTTTCCGAAGTGTGAATGACACTTTTTTCCCCTTCCCTTTTCTTCTCTCTTTCATTCCTTCCTTGCTCCACCCCCCACCCTTCTTACTTCTAGTATTGGGAGTGGAAACCTGAGCCTTGCACATGCTAAGAAAGGATTCCCTAACTGGGCTGCAGCCTGGGTTCCTCCCTATTTAAAATTTGACACAGAGTCTTGCTAAGTTGCCCAAACTGACGTGGAACTTGTACTCCTCCTGACTTTGCCTCGGAGCCTCCCAAGTACCTGGGATTTCAGGAGTGCACCACCAAGCCCATCCACTTTGTTCTTTTCAAGGTGATAATTTCCGATACCAGAGAAATGAATTTATAACCCATCAATTTTTTGAGAGTTCCCTGCAAATCTTGTCACTTACTATCACCATCCCTGCTCTCCAATTGCAGTGAAGTTTTCAAAAACTTTTGAAAAACCACAGAGGTTGAATTCGGGTTTCAGTGTAAGTCAAAGGCATAGGTTCATGTCTGATTCCACTTAGATCACTGCTAGGTCTAACTGAGTACTGTCATATACGAGAAGGCCAGTTAAAACTTGGTGAGTGGATGGATGAATGGATGAAAGGATGCATGGATTAATGAAGTCTGGGGCTCAGTAACACAAGCAACTTGCTGTGAATGTGCCTTACTGGGTCTGCAGTTACCTGCACCACACTCTAGCATGGGTCCAGCATAACCACAATTTTCAAACCCCAGATCAAAACCCACCACTTCAAGGAAGACTTCCCTGATTAGCCATGAAATTTCTCTTATTTTTCCAATCTCATTTCTTGCCATTGTTTCCTTGGAATCTTTCCCTCCTCCTCCACTCTCCTTCTGTTCCCTGTAACCCTTTTGCTCCAGTCTTACTGAACTACTCCAAGTTTTCTGTGAGCGAGTGGTTATGTTCCTTTCTGGGGGTGCAGCACCTTGCTCACTCAAGCTCTCTTTGCTTCTGTCTGTCTCTTTTCCCTCTTCACCATTTAAGTCCTACTTTCACTTTAGGTCTCAATCTAGAGGCTTTGCATGATTCCTTGCCCTACATCTGAGTTAAATGTTCCTTTTCTAAACTTCCAGGACCAGAGAACTTCTAGCTCTTAATTGCCTACCTATTTCTCCTTCATTTCCCCCATTTAACTGTCAGTACTTCAAAGCAGGGAACTTAATTTATCCATGATCAGAGCCTGAGTAACTAGGACAATACTTGGCCCACCCTCAGTAATCAGGATCTACCTGTTTAAGTAATGAATGAATAAATAAGTGGATGAATAACCAGCCTGTGTGGACGTGCGTGCAAGAGTGGCCAACATCTTGTCACAGAAATGTTGCTCTCAAGACATGAGAGTGACTGAGTAAGATATGAAAGATGCTTGTGAAGCTTCTATGTAATTTTAATGGGCCTTTTATGCATTCTACTTCATAATTAAAGGGAAGAATGGAGTGCTCCGGCATCTTTTATCTCCCATCTGCATTCTAATCCAACAGTATTTTCCACCAGTAACATTTCAAGATAAATTAATGATTTTCATTTTCTCAGAAAATCTATTTTTGCTTTAATGGATGGAATGATTACCCAATGCAAGTGTGTGATTTCCTATTTAATAAGGGCACTAGCTGCTATAGTGCACTATAAAATGACCCTTGTCCTTGTCATGAACTTGTAAACTTTGGGCAAAGAAGGGTCATCCCCTCTGTATGGGAAGTTGTTGGACCAGGGTTTATGGGTGCTTTGGAGTCACCTCTTCCGTCTTCCAGTCAGTTCTGGATCCCTGGCTCTGTCATTCTCAGTCAACCTATGGTGGCTGTGGGTGCAGCCTGACCTATCTTTTCTGCTATTTAAAAGCTTCTGATGGCTCAGTCTTGACACAGAAGACTGGCCTTTCCTGTGCTTCTTTTCAAGCATATTTAAGCATCCTTAGTAGCTGTGATGGACTGAATGTGTGTTTCAAAATTCATGTGCTGAAATCCTAAACATAACCAAACTCCCAGTGTGGTGGTATTGAAGGTGGGGACTTCAAGATTAGTACACTTGTGAAAAGGAACCCAAAGCTTGCTCTCTGCTCTATGAAGATACAATAAGAAGTTAGAAATCTGTCATTTGGAAAGAGTGTTCTTACCAGAACCCAGCCATCCTGCAACCTTGCCTCAAATTTCTGGCCACCAGAACTGTGAGAAGACAATTTTTTCTTGTTTATAAGCCATGTAGTCTATAACACATTGCTATAATAGCCCAAACTGACTAGTACCTCAGTTTTTAAGTTCAAGACATGCTTTTGGAAGACACAGAGAAAAGGGAAAAGTGGATTAAAGACAGGGCTGGTCACTGTGGAAATCAGTCTGGAGGTTCCTCAAAAAGCTAGGATTAGAAGTCCCATTTGACCCAGCTATCCCACTTCTGGGCATATTCTCAGAAGAAGTGAAATCATCATACCACAATGATGTATGTGCACCCATGTTTATAGCAGCACAATTTGTAATAGCCAAATCTTGGGAACAACCCAAATGCCCATCAATTGAGGAGTGGATAAAAAAGATGTGGTACTTTTATACAATGGAGTACTACTCAGCTATTAAGAAGGATCACATTGAGGCTTTTATAGGTAAATGGATGCGACTTGAGACCATACTCATAAGTGAAATAAACCAAACTCACATGTGTAAACACCGCGTCATCTCCCTAGTGTAAGAAACTGAAAGACTCAATAAGATACAAAATTCCTGATAAATATGGAGAAATGGTTCTGAAATCCAATGGTGCTTTTATTGTTTGATTTGATTGGTTTAAGTCCCTTTCCTACTATTTGATTTCAATATGTGATAGGATCGGCTCTTTTGAAGAAAACAGGGGACATTAAGTTAGCCATTGTTGGTTTCTTGTTGTCTGATTTGAAGGCCTGTAATGCTTTCACTCTTTTGTTTTATCTGTTTTTATATTATTTTGTTTTGTTTAAATTTATTGTCTGTGAATTCATGAAAAACCATTTTGAAGAAGGCAAGAGACACTAGGGTAGTCATTGTTAATCTCCTGTTGTTACGTTTCGAAGACCTGTATTGCTTGCAGTGTTCTGTTCTGAAATGCTATGTTGTGTTTGACCCTATTCTGTTTTGTTTTGTTTTGTTCTATTCTCTTTAAAAAAAGAAAAAGACAGGGCTGGCTAAGATATCTATAAGGAAAGAACAAGAAAGGGTTTCCCAGAAAGTGATGTCATTGTAACAGTATTAAGACATGATTAGTTCATGGATTCATGCCATTATCACAGGAATGGGTTGATAACCATGAGTTCTTTTGAGTTCTTTTTTTTTTTTTTTCCGGTATTGGAGATCCAACTCATGACCTTGCACTTGCCAGGCAGGCACTTATGCCACTGAGCTAAATCCCCAGCATCCATGAGTTCTTGAAGAAAAGGATGAGTTGGGTCCAATTTTCTCTGTCCATCTCAAATGAACTGGCATCCTTTCACATATGCCATGCTATGAGGCAGGAAGCAAACCCTCATCAGAAGTGGTCCATCAATATTGGACTTCCCAAACAAGATCCAAATACACTTCTATTGTTTGTAATTTAACTAGTCTGTGATATTCTGTGATAGAAGTGACAATTGATAAAGATAGTATATAATCTGTTTAGTGTATTTTACAGTGCACAAACATTATACCTTGAGGTCTGCAGTAAGGTGATCTAAGAGTCCTTGGTGTGCTCACACTTTCTCCTGCCATTCAATCAAATGTCAGTCTCAATATGTGAGCAGATTTTGCTGGTTTAATTGAATTTTGTATGCATGGACCTTAGTTTTATGAAGATTAGCTGAATGGGTCTATCCTGTTGGAGAGGCCCTTAAATCTGGCTCTAAAGATCATTGGCAGAGAAATCAAAAATTTAAAAGGTTGGGGATTCAGATGAAGGAAGGTTTCTGGTTTCTGGAGAGGGTTGTGTGATTAGGAATGAAGGCAGCCCTCAGGAAGTAAAAGTAGTGCCTGGCTAATGAAAGGATATACAGACCTCAGACATCTAACTACAAAGTCCTGAGTTCTGCCAACAACCTAAGTGACCTCAAAAGAAGAACTTTCCAGGAGCTTTCAGATAAGAAAGTGGCCAAGATGACATTTTAACTTCAGCCTTGTGAGTCTCTAAGCAGAGAACCCAACCAAACCCAACAAGACTTCTGAACCACTGAACTGAGCTAGTAAGTATGAGCTTTTTAAGTATCTAAGTTTGCACACAAATACATTTTTATGCACCAATAAAAAATTAATATAAATTCCATGTTACTCATTCTTCCAGCTGCCTGGAGAGCTCAGAACCATGTCTTTCTCTAGAAATCATCTTGGACTTGAGGAAGCTGCTTTGGTCAAGTCATACTCCCTACATGAAGGATGCCTATGTCTGACGACTGATACAGGAATACAGTTGCTCCTTGCTTCATTATGGGACAACCTTGAAGGGCCATCTTAGCATCTTAACTGCCTATATGGGATGGTCTGAAGCCTCAGTTATATCAAAGCTTAACTTTTCTCTCTGCCTGCTCCTGCTTTCCTTCCAGGGGCATCTTCTTGAGAGCACATGTAGTGACAAACCTTTTGGTCTTTTTAGAAATCAACACTGAAGAATCTTTCCCCATGGAACTAGATTTCAGACAGTTTCTTTGATGAAGGTGGAGAAGTGGTACAGCAGTAAGGCACGTCTTCTTCCAATGAAATCCAGCTGGAGAGAGTAGACTCTCATAAAGAGCAATAAAGTAATAGTATCAGGATCCACTTGGGTAAAGGGACATCATTTGTAGCTGAGACTTAGTATATCTGTACATTCTGGTTATCCTAGGATGGACTCTATTTATGCCTGTTGTATCAGTGGGGATCAATAATGGTTACCCCTTTGATTCTTAAGATTTTTTCAGTTTGCTTGACAAATGACACAGCATTCCCAGGTTTCATGAGTCAGGAGAGTGCAGAAGACAGATGCCAGCATGGATTGCAGTGGGATGAACAGTAAAGAAGGCTCTGTAAAGTAGCCTTTGTGCTGAATCTTGAGGGATGAGCGTGATCTTACTACATGGAAGTGCTCAGACATCGCTGTGTGCAGAAAGAGATGGAAAAGCAAGGACAGACAAAGAAAGGTTGGGATGCATGTGGTGGTGGTGGACAGCACAGCAGAAAGAAGAGAAAGACAAGAAAGAGGCTTTCATTGTTGGAATGACATAAGGAGCTTGTTAATGGGTGACATTTTATGAATATATAAAACTAGGTAATTAGCACACATTGGTCATCAAAGAGATGAAAGCCCACAGATAGAATCACGTGATATTTCCTTATATGTCTTGGGTAAAAAAAAGGAAAAAGGGGACAGATGGCTTGCCTACCACTTTCTGAGGCCAGATCATTTTACTTATATGGACAGCACAAGCCTTTTGGTCTCTAATATAGTTTGCTTATTTGTCCTATAAAGACATCTTTGTGTATTGATGATAAACATCACAGTGTGGATTCTGTTGATCATTTCTTGCATTTTCAGCCCTTGATACTTCTCAGAGTTGTTTTATGCTCAGTGTGTTTCACACTATTCAAGATTCTCTTTTGTTTTCATCCTTGTCTGTGTAAACAGTGAACCAGGTATTATTTTGCTCATTTAACTGAAGAGATAAAGTCATGACAATTCTCAAAATGATTAAGTGTGGAACTCACACTAAAACCTGGGTGTGAGGTTGTCTGCTAAATTAACCTTCCCAGCACATCTAGAGGAAGTAATGGTAGATCTTGCTTACCAGTGGCCCAATAAACCCATCACTGCATTGCTCCCTCCATTCATTTTCCTTCCTGGATGATGGCTACCCGAGAGATCTTCTATTAACTAGTGGTTTCCATTCCCACAAGTGCATACCACACAGTTTATTGAACTGAATACTGAACAATTTTTGCAGAGTTGCATGAAGACTGCCTTCTGAGTAAATAATGTCATTTATTTAATCTGATTGGATGGAAGTGTTGAAATGCGAACAGTTTTACTGAGTGTCTGCTATAGACTTTACCTCCAATTTCTACCACACCGCTACAGAGAAGTTCAAGGAGTGTGAGGTTAGCTTGAAGAAACTGAGTTTCC
>RJWT010009971.1:0-24677 GCA_004365215.1 Cuniculus paca | reverse complement strand
TGTTGCTTAGATAACCAGATATAGACAGGCAAAAGTGATCTAATCTTTTGAGTATTAGCTGTTCTTTTCCAAAAACTAATACAACTGGTAGTATAGTAATTTTAGCTATCTTATGTATGTATATGCAAATTTATATCTTTTTCCTTTTCCTTTTCTTTTTTCGTCCTTTCCCCTATCCCAGTTACTTTTCCTCTTTGAGCAGTTTCTTATCCTTACATGATATTTATTGTTGATTTTGGATCATATTTACTCTTTCAGTTTCTCACACTAGGGAGACAATATGGTATTTACACATGTGAGTTTGATTTATTTCATGAGTATGGTCTCAAGTCTCTTGAAGAATGGATAAAAGAGTTATGGTATCTTTTGTTACCACTACTTTTATCATATCTTTTAAGACACAATTGAGAAATAAGAGAAGAGCACCAATATTTCAAATCAGGCTTTCATAGTAAAACACATGCCCTGTGCTGTATTTGCTTAGTATGCATGCTCCTTTAGAGAAATGTGGGAAATTTTGAGATTCTCTTTTTGTTAAGGATGTTCTTAATTGCATGTGATTACTTTCCAGTTTCTTCTGCAGCACATATTAATTGACAGTTCCTGTGTGTAATCCACACTGATAGGAAAGAGCTTCATAGACTACTCAAATTTCTGAATGCACACATGCATTTTGTAGTTGAAGGTTCCTGAAACTATGGTTCACAGTCACTAGACCTTGGGATGTTATTAATTTCTGTACAAAACACAGGACCACAGTTAAAGAGTATGTGGGATACTGGGTCATGAACAAAAGTTAATGCTTTTCTTTATTTTAGAGCATTTCTGACTATGAATATGCATGGTGTGCAGCTACAGAAGAATGTGCCATGTAGATTTCCCAGATGTAACTTACTGCTAAACTTTTCATTTTAAATCAGGGTAAGCAGTTTAGTTAAAATTAATTCTTAAATATGCTCTTCTAATAGTAGTAGATTTGAAGAAAGTTATTTTATGGTCCAGGTTAATTAAAATTATATGAGTGAATTATTTTTCTTGACACTATGCTTCAAATTCTGATAACATGCAACTTATAACATACAATCATATTCCAAACATTACAAGTAATATAAGGTTTGTTGGAAAAAAATGAAATAACACAAACTTTATTATCTTAGATTTTCATCTGCTATTTATCAATGTAGGTTACACATTCAGGGTATTTATGAGACAATCTCAATGAAAGATCTTTTTGGGAATGTTTATAATTTTTTAGTCTTTTATAGGTCTTATACGATTCTTTCTCGTATTTGTCTTAATCCAGGGCATAACAAGATATGATTTTTGTTTTTCTGTAGAAAAAGCTACCATTTCTATTTGCCTTTTATTCTTAATTTTAAGTAAAATTTAGTGTATTTATTCCCAAATGCATTGGGGGTAAATAGATGATTGTGAATAAAAATAAATTGTGATTTTTGGTAAATGTATAGCTCAACAGATGGGTGTAGATGTGCATAGGTGTACATGCAGAAAACTTACTAGCTGGAAGCTCTTGGTATATAAAGAACATAATACAGAATTTCTTAGAGTTGAGCATTCGATTTTCTACCAAGTCAGATTATTAAAGTTTAGAAAGTTTCCTGCCCACTGGTTCATAATTTTTTGTTTTCATTTATAGAAGAATAATGTTACATACATCTTACTAATAAAACCATTTGAAGAAATATGTAGGCACAATGTCTTCCATGGTATAATGAGTGAAGAAAGGGATATTATTACTCACTTGATAATAAATTTTATGTAGAACATTGATGGTGTTTGGCAATCAAAGAACACTTTGTATTGTTAAGTGGCTTAATGAGTGAATGATTAAGCTAATTTTGCTAGTTTTTGAATGTTATTAATACAAAGATAGATCCTCATCATTCCAGGATTCACCTGAGTACTTACTGATGTAGCTATCCTAGGGGAAGAATTTAGGGGTGGGTTCAGATGCATTTCTGTGATTGGTAGAGCATGATTACAGATCCATCCAGTGCTTTCAGATACATAAGGGAGCCCATTCCTTCTGGGGCATTCAAATAACAGTGCCTCTATGACCTTTATTATTTTGAAGACATAAGAAATAGAAAGTTGGTTTGTAAAAGAATATGCTGAAACAACCTAGAGATTGCACTGAAAGTTTATGCATACTGCGACAACAAAATCAGGGGCATGTCCATGGATAAATTATTCACAGTTCAAAACACAGATAAGAAAATATGAACAGGAAAATTTTGGAATTCTAAATTTATTGATGCCTATGAATTAAAGACAGCATGTGTATAATAATTCAGTGTTAAAAAGATTGAGATGATATTTCTGGCAACTGTAGGAACTCCTGTGTAAGTCCAGAGGCAAGGACTATTGATCATGCTGTCAGGCACATCTGCTCTCAACCATTTATGAATGTAAGTATAGCAGTTTATCTTCAAATAATCCTTTTATTCTTATTGAAATTTTATCTTCAATTTCTGTTCACTAGAAATAATCTTTCATACCAGAAAGGGAAAAAGCATTTTAAAACATGCTTGCAAATCTTCAAATTCAAAACTAAATTTTAAAGTCTCTTCTCTTAAATCTCAATTTTCACCTGATTTAAAATAAATTCTTTATACAGCAATTCTCCATCTCTTTTAACATTCAATAACAATAGAGCAAACTGAGTACCACACTTAGGTGAAGCAGTAGAATCAGAAGGTGAAGTGGTTGCCTAGCAACATCACCTGTGAGTAATTAAGCATCTCTTGAGAATTTCTGGATTTGGCTTTAAATTCTTGGCCTTATTACAAATAACTATTTGAATTGGCTGGCTTTTGTTGAAGTACTGCATTAAAGATGGTACTGGTCAAGGCAGGTAACTAGGTAGGAAAATGTCTCATCAATAAAAATCATTTATTGATGAGATTCACATATCATTCCTTTCTTTGCAGTGAGTCTAAGGCACATCCAAGGATATGTGAAGATTTTGTAATGGTCGCAGATGAAGTTTTACATTCCTTTGTTGTGAGTAACAATATACAGTAGTATTATTTTCTGATTTCTAGCCATCCTGTTTTATTATGCTTTAGGTAACTGCTGTCCATACATAGAAACATCTGGGCTACCTACTCCACGGCAATATCAAGATAGCTATGAACAAGAAAGATGGGTATGCATTTGGAATGAATGTAGGGTGCTAATTAAAAATCCATCTATATCCAAAGGCTTACAAAATATTTTATGTCAAAAGAATTTTATGATCCTTCTATTATTGTGCTGTTGAAGAACCTCTTTGGAACATCCCTTTTAGAGCTCACTACAGAGCATCATGTGAAATATGCCATGAGTGATAGCATGAATGTTCTCAATTTATACAACATGCTGAAGATATTCAAGTCAGAACTGTACATGACTTATGAGACTGCAAATATTAATAATTTAAACTGTGTGATTTAAGTAAAACCTACATGAAAATAGTAACAACTTTACTGAAGAAATAACAACTGAAAAATTGCAACTCTGTGTTTCCTTATGTTTTCAGCTTTGAAGTTATACTATTATGAGGTAAATGTTAAAATGATCTGAGAGTCTCATCAAATAAAGAATAAAATAAGGTGAAGATATCACAGTTGAAAATCTTATCAGAAAAAAGCTACAATGCGGGAGATTTAGAATGCCTTATTTTATGTAAGAAAGATGAAACACTGTGGATGGTAAGGGAAAAGAGAACAAATGCCCCACTGTTTGTTTTAAAAAAGAAATTATGAACTTCAATTATGAACTCACTACAAAATTATGAAGTCACTATAAAGCACAAACTGCCCTAAGGTAACTTAAAAAGCATGCAAAATTCTCAATTTTAATAAATAAAAAATATGCTCATTATTTTAAAGAAATACAATGATCTCTTAGAGGGAACAAGATGGACAAGCTGATGTGTGCATTTTAAAGAAAAAACGCAATCAGAAAACAATCAGTATCCACTAAGTCTTGGAAAATTTTCAATCATGGGAGCCAAAATGATTTTGAAAGAAATGAAACATATCCTCATCTTTAGAAGTAACCTGTCTCCAGGCTATCAGTGTCAGCCATAGTTACGTTACTAAGGAAACAAACAAAATTTAATGGCAACCTGATTATTTGCAAGAGACTTTTGGTGGTTTCCATGACAAGCGTCTCTTGGGAAATACAGAGCTCAAACATTTCAAATTCTGCACAGAATGAGGGAACCTATACATTAACAACAAATCAAACACCAAGATTAAAATCAGTTATCGTGCATCTACACTGTTTTTCTACTAATTTTGATATACAGACAAATGTAAACATTACTTTATAAAGAAAAATTATTATTTTAGATTAAAAAAAGACAGAAATTTGAAGAAAGGGTATAGCTTTGAAGTCAGCCTCAATCTATGCCTAATATTTATTAATTTTGTGATTTGGAATAATCTTTAAACTTCTAAGTTTGAATCTTACAATTGACAAATTAACAATTGGCACTGTAATACATTTTTCATAGACTTGGGATCTATCCCTTTTGGATATTCCTCTTAAGAATAAATAATGGAAGAAAACATCTTATACCTGAGACTGGAAAAGTTTACAACCTTGAAATAAAACAGAAAAGTAGCTGGAGAATAGAGAAGAGAAGAGAAAAAAAAAAAAGGAGCAGCTTGAAAAGTAGCAGAAGAGGGCTGGGAAGATAGGGTGAGCCTGTGATGAGTGGTCTGGAATATTTTCTTAGAGCTGAAAGATGTTTTATCAGTCCGTTTTTTTATTCCTGTGAGTAAATACTGTTCATCATACAGTGGCCAGGAAGCAGAGAGAGAAGGGAGGGGCTGGGGATGAGACCAAATTCCTCCAAGATGTGTCCTTAGGTACTAGCCCCAATTTATCAGTCCCCATTTCCCAATGTTAGACTTTTGGAAGACATTTGAGTTTATTCCTCCCCTGTCCCTCAAAAGCCTCATGTCTATCTCATTATGCAAAATGCATTTAGATCATCTCTAAGGGTCACCAAATTCTTAACTGTTCCAGCAGTGATGCAAACTCCAAGTCCAAAATATCTTCCAAGACTCAGGGCAAGTCCTAGTTGTAGATCCCATATAAACAAACACACTGTATTGGAAATACTTTTGCTCAAATGTTTCTGTCTTTCTGCTACTTTTTCCCTAGGTAATCATTCCAATACGACCCTCTTGCATCTGGGGTACCATCATACTATTCCACTTCCCTGGAATCATCAAATGACTCATCTGGTGACTAAACTATGAGTTAAACTGAGGTCTAAGTAAATACTTTTCACAAAATCTGGGCCTATCTATTTTATACCGTGAAGGTTTTTCAAAACAAATCTGTTTCAAAATACTCTAGCTTCCAGATATAAGACATGAACTGTGATATTGCTCATTAAGTAAATAAACCCTTGACAACCCCACTTACGTTGCTTTAATATCAGCTTGTAGGCCTGAGTGGGAACACTGATACCTAATTCCAAGCAGAGCTCAAACACATAAAAGTAAGGCTTATATAAACAGTTAATTCATATTGCATAAAGCAGTTAAGTCAAGAAATGTCCATGGAAATAAGTTTGCATTTTCATGTAAGTAGGTAACTTAAACATTCATAGTGTTTTCTGCACTAGAGGTTTTCTTTTTTTCTTTTCTTTCTTTTCTTTCTTTTTTGAGACAAGGTCTCACTGCTTAGTCTAGGCAGACCTTGCACTCATGGCGATCCTCCTGCCTCCGCCTACTGAATGTTGAGATTGCAGACGTGCACCATCTCACCCAGCTCTTCGTTAGTTTTTTGTAAGACAGTTCTTAAATTCTCAGTAATGTTTAATGTTAAATATAATGTTAACATTATAAACTCAGTCCTTATATGAAGAAACTTTTACTAGTGAGAAACAAAATGATTAACATATCTAAACTATAATAAATACACTGATTGAATCTAAATGTATATATTAAAAATGTACAAAAGCTTACTGAGTCAAAATTAAAAATGTTCATTAAAAATACATTTTTGTTCAAGAGTAAGGAGATTACGTATCTCTAAGATGTTAGATCTTCACTTCTGACATACATCTTCTATAGAGTGCTTTGAAATGTGCTTAGCCACTAAAAGAAGCCCACATGACAATGTAGCATAAACTCATGAGATTAGTGTAGCTTCAAGAATTATACAAAGTCTAAGGCCGATAAAACCAATTCATTTAGGAAGCCTCCAGTTCAGATCCTTTACTATGCTTCCTTGTTGCTAGCAGAAAAAATGTTGCGAAAAGACACACTTATTGTTTGCATGATTCTTAACATTTTATGGATGGATTTGGAAGGGAGCAGAGCAGTTCCTCTTAGTTGTGAAAACTAGTCATTTTATTCATCATATGGTATTTTCTTATTTTTTACATGTATTTTGTGTAATTTTACCTCAAAAAGCATCAGAGAAAAATGTATACATTTTGATAGTTCTTTGCCAGAAATAACTTGGAGGCATTTCAAAGTATCTTATGACAGTCTTATACACATTTCTATGCTGAAAATACGATGCTCTTTGCAAAGGAAACTTTCTGGCCCATACATAAACATGAGAAATAATAGTTCAAGAAACTATTGTGATAAGCATTTCTGTATGTGTACTTGGTTAACTGTTGTGAACATAACTCCTGTAGCCATATCTGTTCAAAAAGACACTGTTCCCTCTTGGCTGACAACAACCTATACACGAAGCATTAGTGCAGGTAGAACAACGCATCAATCGTAAATGCTGTTAAGGATGATGAAGACAATTATTCTGGACCTTTGAAAATATTCTTAGGTTTTGAAAATTTAGTTTTAAGGTTAGGTTCTTCTACTCCTCTTAATTTTAATTCCATATTCAGTCATGGATAATCAGTATTGCTTTTCTTTAGTGGGTAAATGTAATTTATGGCTTTCTGAGCTTTATTTCTCATGGTGAGACATTTTCCCAGGTGGCGTGGACTGGCCCTGTGCTCCTCCATGTCTGAAGACTATTTCTAGATGTGAGGAGAGGACAGCGGAAAGCTGGACAATGCCACATGGGTTCTGTTCCCGTCCATCAAAGAAACAGAAAATACTTCAACACCTCGGCCAAGCACTCACCTTTCCCCAGGGTCTGGCAGCCAGAGTAGGCTAGTTTCCCGTGATCCATCAGGTTCTTTCAAGGGTTAGACATGCAAATGGTAGCTGTCCTGAAACTGAGGGGAAGGGTGCTCAGAAATCTAAGTTCTGTGGTCTAGTTGCCAACCTGTGAATAATAAATCCGTCTCATGGAACTTCTGGTATGTGGGTGCTCCTTCTCACCAGGTTCAGACAAGTTGGTAATCAGTGCACAGTGAACCTGCTTTACACCTATGAGCACTACTTAAATATTAGTCATTCTAATCACTCAAGTTCAGTATCAGGAGCTCAAACATGCTGATGTAGACCTGCTGCTTCTACGAGGTCCAACACATCATTCCAGCTATAAGGAGAGAGACAGAGACACAGACAGAGACAGAGACAGAGACAGATTGAGAATGAACCTAGATATTCACAGGTATACTTCTCCTGGACGCACACACACACACACACACACACACGCACGCACGCACGCACACACACACAAAACACCAATTCTCTATTGAACATTTCTGCTACTTTCCTGAAGAATTTCAGTCTACTGCTCTGGGCAACCACTTCTCAACTACAGTGCATAGTTTTTGTGGCTTAAAAATTTTGCTAACTTTTCCTACACTGTTGTCTTTCTCTCTTTACTTCCCTCCCAACCTTTCCTTCCTCATTCCCCATCTTACCTTTGCTATTTAGTGAATGAAAATGTCATTTGGTAAGCTTTCATTAGGCTTTCCTTGAACCTTTACAAGAAAGTGCTGAGGGTGTATGTCAGTCATAGAGCACTTACCTAGTATGTACAAGGCCCTGTGCTCCATCGCAGCAAGAGAAAGAGAAAGAGGGAGAGATCTCTAAAATAATGCCATTAATGCAGTGTAATTCACACAAATTATTAAATCTAAATTAATAAAAATGCTACAAAGAAAGATAAACTCAAGGCTTCTATAGATAAGTGGATGCAATTAGAGACCATATTCATAAGTGAAATAAATCAGATTTGCGTGTGTAAACATAATATTGTCTTCCTCATGTAAGAAACTGAAAGAGTAACTAAGATCCAAAAGGTACAGTAGATACTGTGAAAGGGAAAGAAACTGCTCAGAAGGAAAGAACAACTAGGTTGGGGGAAAGGAGAAAGGAAGGGAAAATATCCATATATTTGCAAGATAGCTAAGATAATTGTATTACTCATTCTATTAGTCCATTGAAAGGAATAGTTAGTGCTTATATTGTTTGATCAATTTTGCATGCCTATATCTGGCAATCTGAGCAACTATTTTGAATACAACAATATGCAGTATAATGACCATTGTTAATTTCCTATAATCTTGTTTTGGAATTCTGTATCATTTTTTATTGTTTTTTTAATTCTCTTTAAAATAAAAAAATGCCACTCTCTGAAAATAAGTTTTGCAAACGAGTGGCACCTGTTACCTAAAAATTTATACATACTCTCCATGTACTTAATTAAAGTTAAAATTTTTTCTTATTCCATGGATTTTCTTTACACTCTGTTGGTGATTTCTTTTGATGTACAAGAATGGCTGTCATCAAGAGATCAAATGATGACCAATGCTGGCAGGGCTGTGGGGATAAAAGAACACTTCTCCACTGTTGGTGGGAGCGCAGACTGGTACAACCACGGTGGAAATCAGTGTGGAGGTTCCGCAAAGCACTAGAATTAGTGGTCCCATTCCACCCAGTTATTCCCCTTCTGGGTATTTTCCCAGAAGAATTGAAAACATCATGCCACAGCAATATATGTGCACCCATGTGTATAAGAGCACAATTTTCAATAGTTAAATCTTGGTAACAACTCAAATGCCCATCAACTGCAGAATGGATAAAAAAGATGTGGTATCTTTATACAACATTGTATTACTCAGCTGTAAGGAAGGATAAACTTGTAGCTTTTATAGGTAAATGGATGCAACTTGAGACCATGCTCATGAGTGAAATAAAACAGACTCACATTTGTAAATATCATGTTGTCTCCCTTGTGTGAAAAAAACTGAAAGAGTAAATAAGATCCAAAATGTACAATAGACATTATGAAAATGGAAGGGAAAGAAAGTGCTTGAAAGGAAAAAACAACTGGGATAGAGGAAACGAGAAAAGAAAGAAGGGAAAAGATTATTTATACACATATATGTATAATATATATGTATATATATATACACACACAAGATAGATAACTGTATTACTAATCTCTGCTAGTTCATCAAAAAGAATAATGTGTGCTTTCATTGTTTGATTGCTTGATCATCTTTTATGCCTAAATTTTGTAAGCTGAGCAACTACTTTGAAGATAACAATATGCAATATATTAACTAGTGTTAATTTTCTATTATTTTGTTTTGAAATTCTGTACCATCGTTTTTGTTCTTTTTTTGGTTGTTTTGTGTTTAAAATAAAAAGACAGTGAAAAAAGAAAAGAAAAAGTAATTAATTAATTAGTGTTAGTATTCTATTATTCATTTTTGAAGTTTCTATCAGCTCTGATTTTAGTTACTATAAATTGTAAGTCTTACTGTTCTCACCTTCCTATAGAGAATTAAGAAGGTGATTCCACAGAAGCAGTGGAAGACAGTGGTCACTAGAGGTTAGAAATAGTAAGACTAAGGGAGGATACAGGGAGGTTGTGTGATGATTACCAAAATACAGTTAGATAAAAAGAATAAATACTAATATTCTTCAGCACAGTAGGCTGACTATAGTTAACAAAAATTTACCATAAATTTTATACATATCTAGAAGAATTAGAAGAGAATTGTTTGAAGGTTGTCTACACAAATAAATGACACATAATTGAGAGGAAAATATTAATTACCATGTTTAATCTATGTACATTGCATTCATGTAGCAAATTATCATTTGTACCCCATATATCTGTGTAATTACTGTGTGTCAATTAAAATAAAGAAAAACTAAAATAGACTAATTCCTGAAAAGAGATGAGCTTACAGACAACCATTACAACTAGGGATGACCAGAAATGAAATTGTGAGTCTATAAAATCATCCATGAGACTTGGTTAAAGTAAAGTGAACATTCATTGTTTGCAGAGAAATATGGTGTTGCAAGTTTATTCTCTGTCAATTTGAATATTAACTTTATTTTGAATGAACTTTTGGAACATAATCAATTGAATTAATTTTTATATTAATTCATCTTTTCACAGAGTTGTTGGAAAATTAATTTATTATCATCATTAATGATAATATATCATCATTGCAACCAAGATGGGTTGCAATAATTACTAACATAGCAAGCAACATGGTTTCTCTTTTAAAGATGCCTGTTCTAGAACACTTACATTTTTAGCATATTTTCAGTACTAAATCTTTTCTCTTTTGCCATTTGACAATCTAGTATGAAAACATTCACTTCTAATTCCAGCTTGGTCTGAGTGTTTTGAGTCAATGTCATTTTCTTTTAAAATGGCACACACTTATTAAAAGAAAGTACTTCTTGCCATTTAGGTCCAAAAGGAACCAACGTTTATTCTACCAGACTTTATAGCGAGGACGCTTGTCAAATTGTTCAGGTATAAAGCTTCAGTTTTTCATTTTTTTTAAATAATGCATCCAGGCTCTGTAAATTATGCAACAAAACTCTTTCCATTGGGCAGTTATTCTTGACTTTTTTTCATAATAGTTTTTAAGAACATTTGAGCAAAGATACAGATGCATGCAATTTAAACATGGTTATTTGCATTTTTTTATATCTGTATTGGGGGACACGGCTCTTGCCTTTCCTGTTTGTTTGTTTGTTTGTTTGTTTGTTTAGACATGACCTCACTGTGTAGTCTATCTGGCCTCGAACTCATGATGATCCTCCTGCTTTGGCCTCTTGAGTACTGAGATTACAGGCATGTACCACCTTACCTGATTCTGATCTTATCTTTTCAATGTCAAGGTACAGCTTGATATTTTAGTAATCAAAATAGATAAAAATAACAAAACAGCAGTGATTAGAGTGTGCACATACTCTATCCTATCTATCCATCAATCTATCTATTATCTATCTATCTATCTATCTATCTATCTATCTATCTATCTATGGGTCTATGTAGAGGGAGATAGACTGTGAGAGATAGAAACTCTTCAACATAGTTCGTGGGAATGGAAAGTATTAGAGCTATTATGAAAATAGAATGGAACATCTTCCCATAAGTATGATTTAGCAATCCCATTACTATATACATGTAGAAAGGGAGTGATAGTAGTATGTCAAAGAGAAAACTACTCCTGAGCTTATTACAGCACTATTCATAATATATGCACAACCTATGTGTCCGCTACTCAATGAATGGATAAAGAAAGTGGTGCATTGACCCAATGGAATGCTATTCAGCCATACACAATAGGGAAACCCTGTCATTTGTGATACAATTGAAGATGAATATATTGTGATGGACAATATGAGGGACAAGCGCTCTGTGATGTCATTCATATGTGGCAATGAAACAAAGTTGATCTAGAAATTGAGACTGGAAAGGCTCTTACCAGGCTCTGGGGAGAACAAGGGTGTGGGAAAAAGAGTCATTCAATAGGTGCAGGGCTGCAGTTAGAAAAGCAAGAAGTTCAGCCGTGCTTTTCCACATTAGGCTGATTATTGATAATAACAATCAAAATCAACTTTCAGTGAATGAGAAGAAAGCACGTTGAAAGATTTCACCTTAAAGTAATGGCACATGTTTGAGAAAATAGGAATGTTTGACTGAATTTAAACATTACACAGTACAAACAGGTATTGAAAAAACTGACATGTCAATACATACATCTTTTATGTTTTATATTTTAGTTCAAATAAGCTTAATTTACATAAAAATAAATTAATTCAATTTTAAAAATTAAAGTTAAAATTATCAATTACCATATTTTCTTGTAGTTGCTGTTCTAGTTTTATTTTCCCAGGAATTAAGATCAGTGGAATTTGTTAAATACCAGATATTTACTCAAATTAATTTTTAAATTATGGTGTCTACTGAAATATAAACTGGAAAGCACATTGATATAAAATCACTGAAAATAAAAAGCAATGCAGAAATTATGAAATTTTTAATTGGTACTCATCTGTTAATAATTTCAAACTACAGGTTAATTCCAGAGCTTTCTTTGGAACCTTAATAATACAACTATTGGGTCGGGGATGTAGCTCAGCGGCGCAGCGTCTGCCTGGCAAGCGCGAGGCCCTGAGTTCGGTTCCCGGTACCAAAAAAGAAAATAGTAAAAAAAAAAAATCCCCTTAAAAAAATACAACTATTACTAGCTATATTGCATAAAGCTCAAAACAAATTTCTGAGCAACTATTGTGTAGTAGCACTATTTGTACTTTATGATTTAAACTCTTGCTTATTATTTATAGTAACCTTTCATAACTTCAGTTCTCAAGGAATGCTGTCTCTCATTATATTGCATATCTCACAGCTGCAGGCCAAGTCAGTCATTCCTCAGTCCACAGAAACTATTTAAGGGGATGGACACATGGCCTAAATAGACTCAATTAGATTTTCCTCAACACATTTTTGATATCTTCCCCTGTGATCATCATTTGTATATAGCCAGCTATTATATCGTCTTCCTTTAATGGAACCTGGTAATTAAACTGAGGAAAATAGATCCAAGTGACTGTACAGGAAAGAGCAACTTGAAGATAAGGATCCTGGGTCTAGAAATGACTGTAGCTTGATGCCTTTGAATGTACCAGATGTGTGGATTAATTAATTATGCTTAAAGTTGGGGTCTTTGGGAACTGAGAAAATCTTTTACTATTATTCATTGCTCATTACTATCTATAATCTTATTACTCATTCTTCATTAATATTGAGATATAATATTGCCATTCACTTTATTTATTTGAGTGTTTATTGCTTGTTTAACCTAGGAAAGCATAAAGATCACTTTTTCTGTCACTGGGACACTATACCTGACACCCATAACTTGAAAGAGAGGTTTAATTTGGCTTATGGTTTCAGAAAATTCAGTCCGTGGTCAGCAGGCTCCAAGGGAGAAATATAATAGCTGAAGGGCATGATAGAGCTATGATGTTCAGTTCAGAACAGCCAGGAAGCACAGCAGGGACACAGTGCCAGGTAAGAAGGGCTAGACAGGGTGCCCAAGGTCAGGCCTCCATGACCTTCCAAGACACCCCAGAAATGTGTTATATTAATCCTCTCTGGGACTCCTAAACTAATCAAGCTAGCAGTGAAGCTTAACCACCACGAACAGTCTCTCCAAACACTGAAGCTTAACCAACACTAACAGTCTCTGCAAGTGCGAAGTAATTTGCACACGGAAGGGTAAACACAATGTTTATTTTACATAATTGTTGTGAAAACAGATTAAGTTCAGTGCTTTCACTTTAGCAGAAGTTATTAATCAATGGGTGCCTGAGAGTCACCATAATCATCTTTGATTTTTCTTGTTGTTCATTCTTTCTATCTTTTTAAATACATTGGTATGCTTAGTTCTACTTATTTTTCTAGTTTTTGTATTTTTATTACTACATGCTTTCAGTACATGATGTTTACATTTCTTATGTGGAGTTGTTTCGTATACATAAAACATTTTCATTCCATTTTCATTACCTTCCCCATTCTTCCTCCCCACTCTCTATCTTCTGATTGCTTCCCATTTAAGAAAGATTTCTTTCTTTCTTTCTTTCTTTCTTTCTTTCTTTCTTTCTTTCCTTTTTTTTTGAGACAGGGTTTGCTTTGTAATTCAGGCTGGCCTTGAACTCACTATGTAGCACAGGCCAGTCTCAAACTTGTGGTGATCCTCCCGCCTCAGCCTCCAGAGTGCTGGGATTACAGGCATTCACCACTATGCCCAGCCCTACCTCTTTTTCTTTATCTTTTATTTCACTCTTTACTTATAAATTATATTTTTCATAGAAGAGAAACTGTACAATGTTTAAGTTCATGTATCTGGTTTATTTCACTTAATGTTCAAGTTACAACATGCATCCATTTTCCTACAAATAGCTTGTTTATCTTTCTTTATGGCAAAGAAAGTACTCCACTGTGTGTAAATACATTTCCTTTATCCACTCATCTGCTGATGGACATATAGGCTGCTTCCAAGATTTACCTATTATGAATTATGTAGCTATAAAAATAATACAGCTTTTAGTATGTATATTTGTGTAATGAAATAACAAGAAATCCAAAATTTCAGTTGTAAAGAAACATACCTATTTCTATCATCTTAGATGCCAGCAAGCAGCTCCTGGTTGTAGGAACCTTCTGCTGTTTACATGTTCATATTCTGGTACCTAGGCTGAAAAAGCAGACTTTCTTTGGGAGGTGCAATTTTTGTTGTAGAAAGAAATGAGTAAAAAGAGGCTATGGCTAATGGCTCTTAACTTGTGGAGCTGAAAATACAAAGATGCTCCTTTCACGTTTTATTGGACCTAGCAGGTTATATGGGCAAGCAGGCCAGCATCTCAGGGAAGAACGCTTGGTTTTCAGGAAACAACTACAAATCATGTGGCAAATAATAGGGATACACAACATACCTAGAAAGTGGAATAAGATAATCTGCATAAAAGAGGAACCAGTCAAACCTGATATGATTTATTGTAACTGCCTTTTTACAGGTCTGCATTTCTTCAGTGTTTTCAGCTTTCTTTCTGTCCTCTCAAAAAGCAAACAAGACAAAGGTGTCTAAGATATAAATCTTTTCATATTATGCCCTATTTAATGTCTTACTCGGTTTCCACACTGCTTGAAAAATAAAACTCAGAATTCCTTTGTGGGACAAAAGCCCTCTAGTTCACTTACCTTGACCTGTTGACACTGGTCATGTGTTTGATTTTCTTTCCTAAATTCTTTCTTTTAATTTTATTTACAAACCTTTGCATCCACTTTTCCCTTTCCCCCAAATACCAGTTTCTCTCATGTCTACTTCTTCTATTATTTTCTGGTGGATAGAAGAGTACAAAATAAATCTCAAAACCAACACAAATGTTCACTTAGTTTTCTCTTAATTGTCATCCAAACATTGTGCCAGACACTGCCATCCTTAAATCTTTCTCCCTCCGCAAGCAAGTCAATGACTTTTACAAATCAATAGTTTTAAATAAGTGTTTACATCAACAAACATTTAGTATTAGGCAAAGAACATAATAGAATTCAACTTGGATCTTAGTAGATAATCTTGTCCTTTTTGTGGTGTGAAGTTGCCAACTTGGATGGAAAATCTATTTATAGTCCTCCCACATTTAACGTGTCATCTTTCCTACAAATAACTTGGGAAATGAAGTAGAGAACAGATTTTGATTTTTGATGTGCCAATCGAGGAAGTACCTCCCAAGTCAGTCTAAAAATGTCCCTAAACTGATTGAGATTCTCTAAGTAGGCACAATGTACTTTCTTCTTTCTCCACCCATTTCCTGTGCTATAATTTTTCTATTTTTGGTTCTTGGCTTCCCCCACTTAGTGTTATCCCTATGATGGATTTACATTTTATGAAGAGCTCTCATTTATGAAGCATTTACTCATTCGAAAGCACACTTTTAATCATTATTGCAAAAGCCCAAACCACCTCATGAGATCAGTGCTGTTATTATCCATATTTAATTGATGTGAAAATTGATTTAAGGATACATTTATTTGTGGCTGACTAAACAATTGGTAATCTCTAGGAGATAGTGCTATGCAATCTCTAACAGAACAATTCAATATTTGTTTCGTTTCTCAATTCTGTTCTAAACCAAGTGACTAGTAAGATAAAGGGACAGAAGTTAACCCATCACCTTCTTAATAACATGTGAGTTGAAGAGCATGACATATATACACTAAAAAGAAATTAAACTTCTAGTGTGGGGAAGAAGACACCTGTATTAATGGCAAGGATGGACCAAGGTGTCTTTCAACTTGAAAAGAAATAGACTTTTCCCTGATAAATCAATACCATGGAGTGGTGCATCAGTGGAAACCACCTACCCACTTCAATGTGATCACCACCAAGAGGAAATATAGGCATAGACCAACTACACCTGCCCATTAATTTATTTGGAAATTTGCCTATGTGATATACTTATTGACTTCTCCAGAGCAGAATCTGTACCAGATTAGAGACAGAGCACTGGAGTCACATAGAACAAAATCCTCTTTACAAAAAATAGGAAGAAAAATAACTGTAGGAGGAAAGAATTGTGGCTTCTAAACAGTGATTAGTTCACATTTTTTTCTTCTCACACTTTGTATCTCCCCAGTTATTTTCAGCTGATGAATTTGCTTCATACTTCATTGAGAAATATTAATAACTAACACTTACATTATACTTACTTGTGCCAGACACTGCTCTAAGAGCTTTACATATATTGAGTCTTTTAATGAAATGGAAGCAATCAAGCAGAAACTCCTTGTATTACATAATAGCAAATATAAAACCAGTCTCTTTTTACTTGCATGATCTTTCTTCTTAATGTTTCAATGGATAGACTTTTCTGCTTTTAAAATATGGCAAAACTACCACCCAAAATTCACGTTCTTGTCTTGCTCCAAACCGACCTTTATTTTCTTAGAACTGTGCTCTTGAAAATATTTTAATTTTATTACTGAATCTTTCATAATATTGTGCTACTCAGTTACAACCATAACATCCCTATCCCTAAAACTAAACTTCCTATAATTATATGTTTTAATTAATTGTAGTAGACAATAAAAATTGTATATATTTATTGTGTGTAATATGTTGTTTTAAGTATGCATACATTTTAGAATGGTTATATTGAACTAATTAAGAGATACTTGACTTCAAGGCTTAACAATTTTTTGCAGTGCCAGCACTTAAAACTTACCTTCTTATAAATTTACAAGAATACAACATATTTTTTTAATTTGTCCTTCCTATTTAACTGAAATTTTCTATTCATTAACCAACATCTCCCTAACTCTTGCCACCCTATCGTTGGCAACCAACATTTTGTTTTCTAAAACTGAGTTCAACTTTTTCAAAATGCATATGCAGTGTGTGAGATCATGCAGTATTTGTGTCTCTGTGTATGACTTACTTTACTTGACAATAATGTCCTTAGATTTATTGTATTGTCAAAACTGGCAGAATGTCCTTTCCAAGTAAATATTCAGAAAGACTAATGAAAACTTTCTTGCCACTCCCTCAACTATGTAATAGTTTTAATGCAGCCTTCCTTTGCTTCCTTGTCACATATAACTCTGAAATTTATTCCATTGTGGTAACACCTTCATTATGAAACACTCAGTTACTACTTTTAATTTGGTATATTCCTTAATTTTGCATAACTTGATTCATTTACCACTTTATTTTTTGTAATACATTTCTTTATTAATATGGAATGTTTACCTGAAAACATTTTCTTAGTTTTTTTTTGTTTTTTTTTTCCATTTCAACAAACTACTTAATAATTATTCTTTGAAGACTTAAATACTTCTAATGAATGCTCAATGGTGAAATGTTCCAGAATGTACTTCTAGATGTATTTCCCTGCAATATTTGCAGAACCATTCACACACATTTGTTGCCAGTGCATGTAATGTGACAGAAGACGACCCTCTGCCACATGTTCCAAATAGGTTTTCTAGATGCTTCCTTAATATCTCTGACTGTTCTTCATATGAGCAGGCATCATAGTACACTCTTTATTGTCCTTCTGTCAGACCTGCTTCTCCTCATAGTCTTCCAAACCACAAGTCTTCTGAGTTCTGTCAACATATAATGAAAACCTTCTTCCATTTCCACTATTCTCCCGTTAGTCTAAGACAAGTAAAATTGTCAATACATGTCCAACCAGATTCTCTGCTCTCCCTTCTTCCTATTGTAGTTGGTCACTTCTACATGGCTGTAAGACAACCACTAAAATTTATACACTGACACCTCCCTAATAAAAAGTCTGTCAACTGCTGAAAAATGTGATCAACATTTAAATTACATGATAACAATAATACAGTTACTGAGTAAGTTTGGATTTTAGTGACTCTGCATGCTTTGGCTTAAATACCCTACAGTCAGGGGGCATTCACTGCCTGCATTCCATGGGACCCAATCCTTCCAGTCACTAGTATTTCACTGTGTTCCCTGAGATTGTTTGTTTCTTCTCTGGAGTTAGAAGCTTTGTGTATTTCTTGACATATTTTTGTCTCCTTGCACTAGAATATAAGATCTAAAATGGTCAAATTATTTTTTCTATTTTATTTTTTCCATGTTATTTTTTCTAAAATGGACAAATTTTTTTTTTCATATCACCACTGGCTAAAAAAACAACTTGGTATAAGGGAAGTATTAAGTGATTCTTTTTTGGGAAAATGAATAAATTATACATAATGTTTTGCCAGTGTCATGGTCAAAAAATTAGCCACCCATTAGAAAAGAATGTCTTTAGAGAGAGTATATTACCACGTCTGCATGTGCAGTTGGCAGGCAAATCATACACGGATAGAATATTTGTTTTTAAAAACAGTATTTTAACTAAAATGGAAATTTTATTAAATAATATATGAAAGGAATTAAATAATCAAACAAAGTCAATAAAATTATTAAATACTTGAAGAAAACAAAGCATAGAAGTATAACCAATTTTCTAATTAGATACATGAAATGGGGCCAGAGATTTAGCTCAATGGTGCAGCACTTGTCTGGCAAGTGTGAGATCCTGAGTTTGATTCCCAGTACCCAAAAAAGAAAAACAAAATACATATGTGAAATGTGACCAATAAATACGCCATATACTTAAATGTAGAAAGCTGTCACAGTAAAAGATATGCTGCTATAAATCCCCATTAAAACATTCTCTCCTTGCTTTAAACACAAATACCATTCTTGTGACTTTCTGAAACAGTTCTGGAAGTCCACTTTTACATCTCTAGTTATGCTAATGTTGCTGGGTTGATGACCCAAATTGATTCAAAACACTTACCTTTCCTGAAGTTTTTGAATTTAAGGAAAAGGCAAAAACATGAGGGTCTGCATGTTCTAATCTGTTCTACTGATCCTCAGGTCTGTTTTTTTTTTGTTTTGTTTTTTTGCCAGTACCATGCTGATTTGATCACTGCAGCTTTGTAGTATAATATCAAGTCAGGGATTGTGATGCCTCCTGTCTTGCCTTTGTTGCCAGGATTACATTTACTATTCTGGGTTTTTTCCATTTCCAAATGAATTTTAGGAATGTTTTCTCTAATTCTGTGAGGTATGTTAATGGTATTTTGATCAAGAGTGCATTCAATCTGTACAACAATTTTGGGATTATGGTCATTTTCAATATGTTGTTTCTTCCTATCCATGAGCAAGAGAAATCATCCCATTTTCTGATATCCTATTTGAGCTGTTTTTGCAGAGTACTGTGATTTTTGATATATAGATCATTTACTTTCTTTGTTAGATTGATTCCTACGTATGTCATTTTTTGGATGCTATTGTGAAGGACGTGTTTTCCCTAATTTCTCTCTCGGTGAGTTTATTGTTTGCATACTGGAAAGATATTGATTTGTGAGCACTGACATTGTGTCCAGCTATGCTACTGAATTTGGTTATTAAATCTAGAAGTCTTTTGGTGGCATTTTTAGGGTCTTTGCTTTGGAGTATCATGTCATCTGCAAATAACAATAACTTCTTCCTTTCGTATCCTTATTCCTTTTATTTCTTTCTCTTGTCTAATTGTTTTGGCTAATGCTTCCAGAGATATATTGAATAGGAGTGATGATAGTGGATATCTGTGTCTTGTACCTGATTATAGAGTGAAAGCTTTGAATTTCTGTTAATTTATTATGATGTTGGTTGTTGTTTTTTTCATAGATGGCTTACATCAGATTGAGGTAAAGACCACCTATTCTTATTTTCTGTAGAGTTTTAACATGCACAAGTGTTGGACTTCATCAAAACATATTCATCCACCTTATCTTTGACAAAGGGGCCAAACATGTTCATTAGAAGAATAGCCTGTTTAATAAATAGTGATGGAAAAACTGACTCTCTACATGCTGAAGACTAAAACTAGACCCATGTCTATCACCAAGCACTAAACTAAAGTCAAAATGGATCAAAGATCTAAATATTAAGACAGAAACACTAAACCTACTGGAAGAGAAAGTAGGTAGAAATCTTGAAGGCATAGACATAGACAGAGTTCATGAACAAACCAAAATTTCATAGGAAATACTTCCAAGAATCAACAACTGGGATCTTATCTTATTAAAAAGTTTTTGAACCTCAAAAGAAATCACCGACAAGAGTGACAGAGCAACCCACAGAGTGGGAAAAAATTTTAACCTCCGTCCCTCAGACAAAGGATTTATATTTGGAATATACAAAGAATTGAAAACATCAGACCCCTAAATTCAAAGACCCAATTCAAAAACGGGCATCTGAGATGAATACACACTTCTAACACAAAGAAATACAAATGCAAATAAATATCTAAAAAAAGTTCAATATCGTTGGTCATTTTAGATATGAATGTTAAAATAACACTGAGATTTCACCTCACTCCAGAAAGAATGACTATCAAGAAATCAACCAATAACAAATGCTGGAGGGTTTGTGGGGGAAAATGAACGTTTCTCCACTTTTGGTGGGAGTGTAGACTGGTGCAACCACTGTGGAAATCAGGGTGGAGATTCCTCAGAAGGCTAATATTAGACATTCCATTTGACCCAGCTATTCCTCTTCTGGATATCGTCCTTGAAGAATTAAAAACACCATACCACAGCGATATATGTGCACCTATTTTTATACCAGCACAATTTGTAATAGCTAAATCCTGGAAACAACCCAAATGCCCATCAACTGAGGAACATATAAAAATGATGAAATATTTTTATACAAAAGAGTACTACTCAGCCATAAAGAAGTATATACTTGAGACACTTGTAGCTAAATGGATGTAACTCGAGAACATACCCATAAGTGAAATAAATCAGACTCACATGTGCAAACATTGTACTGTCTCTCTGGCATGAGAAATTGAAAGTGTAAGTAAGGTCTAAAATGTACAATAGATATTGTGAAATGGGAAGAAATTGTTTCAAAGGAAAAGAGAACTAGGATGGAGGATGGGGAAAAATGAAAGGAAGGAAGGAAAAAGAAACAGAAAATGCAAATTAATTATACTATTAGTGTCTCTTAGTTCATAGAAAAGGAAGGTTTGTGCTAACATTGATTGGAGAATTTTTTATGCCTATGTCTTGTACTCTGAGTAACTAATTTAAAGATAGTATTATGCAATATAATAACCATTCTTATCTTCCTATCATCTTGTGAGATTTTGTTTTACTTTTTTCCATTAAAAAGAAATCCGAGCATGGCAGAACCAGGCAAAAAGGAGGATAGAGAGCAATAATGATTTTCCTGGCCTGCTCTTCTCTTGATGGAACTCAGCAGCAGTACTTTTCGAACACACTGTGCACAGATGGTCACAAAAGAGGACTCCAGAACTGCTTCAGAAAGTGGCCAGAATATGGGATAAATATTTTGAAAGCTGGGGAAAGTATTTTGAAGAGAATTAATGGCAATGTGTCTTTTACTGTGATTTTTTTTAATGTAAGCATGCATAGTAGAGATTGGTCAGCTTTTATGTGCATTGACTCCTCCCAGAAAATTTTCTGGACTATTTTATATGAACACAAAGGCGGACTATTAGTAATGCCACTCTTACTTGTACAAGTGTTTCTAAGTGTTTTTAATGCTGAAAATTCTTAAAGAAAATAATTCCTTGGAAATGCAGGCCAGAAAAAACACTATTGTTGTTCATCCTCCTTTTTTTCCTGGCTCTGGCACCATCAGATTTTTTTAATGGGAAAAAAAAACAAAATCTCACAACAAGATGATAGGAAAATAACAATAGTTAATACATTGCCCATTATTATCTTTAATTACTCAGAGTACAAGATATGGGCATTTCCAATGTTTATTGATTAAACAAATTTTTGTCCTCAAAATTTCAACATTTTACACAATAATTTAAAGAAACACAGATTAAATTATTAGATTGAATATGCAAATTCTCATATCTATTTATCTATCTCTATATCCATCTACATTTCTCATTGTTTTCCATAGTTTCTATAGAGCATAATGTTATATTAACATAGATAATATTGTTAAGGGGTGAAAAGTAGTGATGCATGATAGACTACACAGCTCATTTTTATTTTGTGCCTCTTCTTTTACTAATACATTTCCAGTTTCCTCTAAGGAACTGTTACCTGCATGCCTTATTCCGTGTGTTTTTACGTAGAAATGACTCCCGATTGGATTCCATTTGCTGGTTCTGTCATACATCCCATCCTCTAGGACAAAATTATTAAAAATTATTTCAAATCTAAGCATAAGTAATAATTCATTAGAAAAAATATTGTTTGTTGAGAGAGGGGCATTGATGCAGGAATGTACCAAAAATTCAGCTCTTTTGCTTCCAAGATGTGGGCAAGGGACATCCAGTAGAGAGGAGTGAGCACTTCAGGAATCTAAAAATAAATCATTCAAGAATCCAGATGAAATAATGGAGGGAAACTTTATTGCAAAGAATGATGCTCACTGACAAACTGACAAAAATGAAAGACAATGACATAACAGTAATATAAGAAAATGTCACATGAAATAAAATTCCTGAATAGAATAATGTTTGACATTGCACATTCTAATGAAAGTTCAGTATTCTGTAGCATTTAATATTCCCTTTATTCAGCTAAATATTAACATACACTAGGCTGCTTTAGATGTTTATAGATGAGAAAGAAGTAATAAAAGAATTAATAAGATTAGTCACAAGGACAATGGTCCAAATTTACATTTTACTACAAGTTTTAGCTTGTTTTCCACTAAGAACACAATGTATGTCATTTCATTGGTTGACATACAGTTCCACATACATGATGTTGGATTTAGTCGTGTCTGGAAGCATATATAATTTACAGTACACCTAAGTGGATAATTTAAGAATCAATACATGTGTACAGTATTTCTCTTGCCCTTTTTTCCATTATGAAATATATATGATACAAAATAGGAACTTCTAGAATCTTGATTTTAAAAATCCGTGGAAAAGTTCCACAGATGATTCTGTGTAATTTTTAATTGATATGTATCATATCAAATCATGCATCACACATACACACACATGCAACTATCTGATATTTTATTGTCATATGTTATGATAGCAGAGATAGCTAAATATGGAGAAAATATAAAATAGAGTTTAAAATGTCACAATTATTTTGATTAGTATGAAACTGAAATGCATAATTGGGGTCTCATATGCATGGTATCTAATTTACAGTAAGAAAAATCAGCCAAAACATTTTTATTGATTAATTGTATTCAAATTCATTTCAAAGTTAAGTATTAATGGTAGAAAACAGAAAATTCTAGGCAAAATTCTATTTTTTATTGTCTATTTTAACTTTACACTTCTGAAGGAATAACATTTTCTTAAAGTTTCATTTAAAATATCTCTGTTAAATCTTACAGTTGTCTTTCAGTACTAATGTCCTGTTTGACTCTCTTAGGAGGAATCTCATTAAGAAAATGTAATTGCCCCTAATTCTATGACTATAGATAGCTCTCAATGGCGTAAAACTGGTGCTGTCCCAGTACACATCTAAAATGAAAACCACTCAAGATAATTTTTTTTTGCTACTGTGGCACATTTAATTGACAATATTGAAATGAGAATAGAATGAATGATCCTTAACATTTTCAATGTACAATGATATCCCTCAAGCAAAAGACCTGACTGGTGTTTCCTTTCAATGAGAGTTGTGAATCAGACATTACCCATCCATTTAACTATGCAGTGTGTGCTATTTCATTGATGAAGTTTATTTAGTGGATTTCTATTCTTTTAATACATAATTACATATTCAGCTGCTAATAAAGCATACTTTATGGAAAAGTTAAGTTTTGCTTTGCCAGTTACACAGGATAGTATCATTGATAGAGCCTTCAGTTACCACAGCTACAGAATGGTTCTGAATGTCTGACTTATGCTGCCACTAGGACCCATTTAGGTGGTGGCCCCTAGTAGAATGTCATGGGGACTTTGGGGGGAGATTGGGACCCTGGAAACTTCTTTTCCCAAACTATGAAATTGAGGCAAAATATTTGCTTTTCTTTTTTGCTTTGTTCAAGGGTATATCATTTTGTTTTAGCAACAGCTTCTATTTCTCAATGTTACATAGTCTATGGGGAGAACTCATTCTAAATTATATAGAGTTGGGGATATAGCTGAGTAGCACAGCATCTGCCTGGCAAGCCTGAGATTGTGAGTTTGATCCTGGGTACCAATAAATAAGCAAACAAATAAATAAATAAAACTTAAATTTTGTATAGTTATCAGCTTATGATAGACATTAAAAAGTGATATTTCAAGAAATTGTACAATTGATTCTCCCAGTCATTTCTTTTTTTAAAATTCAATCAAAGCCATCACAGATGTCTGACTTCCCTCCAAGAATCCCACATAAGTTGAGAAAAAATAAAAAATAAGACAACACAAAAATAAATGTGAAGTATGTCACTGGTAGATATGAAAATCTGTGGAAACTCTGGAAAATAACTAAAA
>RJWT010009970.1:0-24654 GCA_004365215.1 Cuniculus paca | reverse complement strand
CTAATAAATCTTTGTAAAATTCTACTGTGTCTGTCAGTATTCGTCGTAAGTCCTCCCCTTGCCCGTGTCCACGCATTGCAAATGTTAGCCTTTGCTATTGCTTTTATTTGATTTGATTTGGACATTTAATTGGTGAAGATTGCAAAGCATCGATCTTTTTACCTCTCATACTACCTGTTCTGCTTACATAAGAGAGTTTCTGTGAAAATCAAATGTAAAGCCATATGTGAATGCATGCTATAGCTTATTAAAATGCTTAAATGAGAGGGATTATTAGCAAAGCCACTAATAATGATGATGATTATCATGAAAACAGTATTATAATCTAAGAATGGTGACAGCAATATACAGTGACTTTTTTTTTTCTTTTTGCTGGGACAATGAGCCCAGCAAGTAATTCTCCTTACATGTAGGGGCAAATCTAGCACATCTAGGAATCTCACTATAAAACTTGTGAATGATCATCATTCTGGGCAGGCAAAGTGCCAATTTCCTATGTAAGTAGGAAATAAACAGTACAAAGAACACTAGGAGCACTTTCTGCAGATGACCAGCTAAGACTGGAAGAATTCTTTCCTGTTATCTCTTTCTCTCTCTCCACTTCCCGCTTCCTTCCAACCATGATTTCTGACAACAGAGGAAATATGAGAAAGGTCGTCATAGAATCTAAACAATGCTCATTCAGTTCCAGTAGTCTAGGATTATTCTGTGAGCTGAGGCATTTGTTTCTTCAGCTGGGCATGATAATTGCTGGGATGTGAGCTAACTGAGCTCTCAGTGGAATTTTCTCCTACGTCTTTTTGCTGCAGTACTAGGAACTTAATTTTTCTCTCCCTGTGGATACTTCTATGATTTTTTTTATTATTATGAAGATCTACTTGAGCTATATTTTTATGCTTCTAATTACCAGATGTCTGATCTTAGGCAACTCATTTAACCTCTCCGAATATTTGCTTTCTCCTTTTTAATATAGAAGCACTTTTTGTCCTACCTCATAAGGATCTTAGTGACTCTAATTAGAAAATATTTAAATGGGATTATCAATTGAACAAGACCATCAAATAATGAGGTATAATTTTTGTAATTTAGTGTCTGACCTAGTTCTATATTCAAGTTTTGAAATTTTCTATCATGCATGGTAATACCTTTGAATATGACGACTAATTCACTGTCTAGGATGGTAGACAAATTATTCCTCTTCTAAGTCACTTCTGAATGATTGGTAATGGCTGTTTGTACTGCCTGTTGGAAATAATTCTCTGTTCTTCTGGTCTTGGCACAGAAGTTCATGATCAATGAATACCATCTGCCATAGACACAGGAAAGAGAAATAGTGTTAAGTAGACTATGAATGTGTTAGTAGTGCATGGTATTCTAGGGCAACAATATACAATGGGGGTACATAGATAAAACTCAGACAAATCATGTTTCATACTACTATCTGCACCAACATTTAAAATTGGAAGATCATAGACACATATGCATACATGCATATTATATATAGTATGTTATACATTATATATACTTATGTTTTATTGATTGACTAGAATCTACAATAAAACTGTGCATGTTCTTTCTTCATGATGGCAATAATTGGGAGCTAAACATTGTTTCATTTCTCTTTATAGATTACGTATATACTTTCCAATCTTACTTAACCTATTAACTCACTCCAATTAATTTCACTAAAGAACTTTCACTATTTTCTATGATTTGGTGGGTATTAGGATTTCTGATTTCTGTTTTAGGGTTTTCCATTAGAAGTTTGTATTTTTTTACATTCTTTTGCAAAATTCAGATTATGAGAAATGCTATTTGAGCTCTGCATATTGAGATAGTTGAACTCTAAAGACAAAAAGGTTTAGTTGCTCAAAACTGAAGTAGAGGTTTCCTCACTTCACATCCAGAGTGTAAGTCCTAAAAATGTCAATCCTATTATGCATTCATCAGACTTTTAGCAAATGCTTCATTAAATGAAACATGGCCAATGTCAGATAGCCAACTTTAAAGTTGGAAAAGAGTCTGTGCCCCTCTGATTCTCCCTGTAATCTCTCAGCACAGTCAAAATTCAGCCAACAGCTAAGAAAAAACAATATAAAATGAAGAGAGTAATTCACCATGTTGAAAGACCATAAATTAGTAACTCATTATGATGTTGCTTTTATTAAACTCAAATTCTCCACTGACACATTTCGTGTGCAGAAGTGCATTTGTTTGCCTCTAATAAGACATACTTATGCCCCTCTATCTTCCCACATCTTCTCTCAGATCCCCTTTAATTGAACGAAGTGGACTTAATTTAAATTAAGCTGTCAAAAATTTCTGTCTTAAATTGATATATCTACTTCTCTAACTAAAACAGATTCATTTTAGTGCAATAGATAAGAAGTGATGATGAATTGTATTGTTTGGACTCAGTATTTTGTGCGCATCTCTATGTCATGTAATTCAGGTATGGAAAACAGAAGAAACTGAAAGTAGAACAGTGTAGGGAGTGGGAAACACATGAGTGGATGAGGGACAAGCCCTGGAGAGGATGACTTTGAATGCACTAAGGCAAAGAAATGATGACTCCCTTTAAAACTCTCCATGGCAAAGTAATTTTTAAAATTAATTATGCAAAGTCTTCCTTAAAATTTTGATGCAGTTCATTTTCAATACCCTCAAACACACACCAGGACTTTTATTGATGCCTTCCTTTCACCATTATAAAAGTTTATGTGTTCTCATGACCATTTGCATTTTAAAAAAGAAAAGTCGAATTATCAAGGCACTCTGTTAATTTAATGTTGACATGTTTTATAATACCAATAATACTTCGCGGACTTTACAGTAAATAGATTGTCAGCTCCATATTCACCCAGTAGGAGACTAACAGAAAAAAGTATTCAAATATAATAACTAGTTTCATCTTCAAGGATGTTATAATTTAATTAGGGACCATGAAACAATTATGATCATATTTGAGGCAGAAAATAATTTAGCGCTTAAGCCTATGGTTATGGGCTATAAATGACAAAGAAAACAGAAAGGAAATCAATGTGAATTTGTGCAAATCAGGAAGGTTCATCAATGAGGTTGTCTTGCAAAAGATGGAAAATAATGCTTCGTGCTTGTTGAGGAAATTGGAGTACGACTCACTAGTCTGCCTTTTGGCATTTTTGAACAATATCATTGTTACTAAAAGAAATTACCTAAGTAGAAAGCAAAATACCGGCTTATAAATCACTGAGTGAGTGCCTGAATCTCTTCGTAGAGCTCTAGGAAATGGCAGTGTAAAAGAACCGAACTTAAACTTGAAATTAAACCATGCTTCGTAATCCTGCTCCCAATTTTAAATGTCTCTCCAATATGCAACTCAGATATTGAGACACTCCTGCGAGAAGAGCATGAGCATAGAGCGTTGCACAGTAGACATCCTACATTTCATTCATCCAGCTGCATGGCTGAGGTAGCAACATCTGCCTTGCCGATCCCTCTTAAAGCAAATACAGAGAAAACCGCATTGGAGCCTTGCCAGCCACAGTTGCATTGCTCTCTAAATGGGGAAAGAAAGCAACAGAGGGGAAGGACATTTTTTCTCAACAACCATTAATTATCATTATTTTCTCTATTTGTAGTTTGTTTGACTAGGATTTTATCCTTCTGATTGTGGGAAGGAACAAAATTGGTGGCTAGAAGAGTGCAAAGCATGGTAGAAACAAGATCCTTTACAGGATGAGGCCAAAATATGACATGAATAACAGAAACATCCTTCCCTGATTTGGAAAATAACTATTCCTGTGCATCTAGAAACATTTCCTTGTGTGTGTGCCCTTCAATTTTTCCTTGATATCACACAATAATTTCAAGAGTTTCAACCAAATACTCCATGAGTTGGCCTTCAGAAAGATGTGTTTTATTTATTTATTTTTTATTTATTTTAAAGAAAATAGGACAAAACAAAACAGAACGAAAAAAGCGAAAGAAAACAGAATAGAGTCACAGTGTTCTATTTTGAAAGATGTGTTTTAATGTACAACTACAACACATCTGCAAGTACAAATCCTATGAGACTGTGGTGCAAAAATGGTAGCTTAGTTGCAGAGAAATGTGGGAACCATATGGTGATACTAAAATTATGTTAGCTCTGAGAAAAGATTTAAAGGAACATAGGAAAATCCCAGAGAGAAACTCATATAATTTGTAGACAATTGATTTTTGATAATAGTGAAAAAAAATACACACTGGTGAAAGAATAGTCTCAAAAAATAGTGTCCAAAAAACTGGATATCTACATTCAGAAAAATTAAATTAACTCCTTATCAGACACCATATACAAAAATCAACCTAAATGTATTCAAGATGTAAGTTAAAATTTGGCTACTATGAAATTATAAAAGAAAACAGGATGAATTCTCCATTGGCTCAGAAGTAATTTTTTTATGGAACTTCAAGGGCACAGGCAAACTAAGAACAATAGATAAATAGGATGAAGTCAAAATAAGAATCTACGCAATAAGAAAACAATCAACAGAGTCAAGAGCTAATCTGCAAGTCAACATTAAGAAAACAAATATTTTGATTTTTAAGATGGGCTAGGGGTCTCAAAGACATTTTTCAAAAAGAGAGCAACAGATCTATTACAAACATTCAATATTATTTATTATCAGTGATATGTAAAACAAAATAAAAATAAACAGTTCACACCTATTAGAATGAATGGCTATTAACAAAAAAATAAAAACAAATGTTGTGAAGTGTTGTAGTCTGGATTTAAAATATTTCCTAAATGTCTCATAAATTCAAGGGTGGAGTTTTTAGAAGATGACTGGATCACTAGGGTACTAAATTCCTTTGTGAATTACTCTATGATGATTTCAGAGCTAAGTTAAGTTGTTTGGATTTGAGGCCTGTTTGGAAGAGGTGGGTCAGTGAAGACATGCCTTTGAAGGATTATCTCTCACTGAGGCTCTGTTCCTGCAGTCCCTGCTTATTAAGTGCCATGGATTAAAGAGTTCCCCTCATCTGTGCCCTTCTACCTTGCAGGACTCAGCCTTGAATCCAGTCAAATCACGATTTCAACATGTTAGACTTTGAGACAAAAGCAATTTACTCTTCTCTTAATTTGTGGGTGTCAAGTGTTTTGTCCAAGTGAGGGGAAAGTTGACTAATATAGTAAGGATGTTAGGAACAAAGAATTCCTGCATACTGTTGTTAGAAATATGAATCAAGATAATCCTTATGGAAAACAGTATGGAGTTCCCTACAAAATTAGAGCTAAAACTGTCATATGATCCAAATATCTCACTATTTATTTTATTTTATGTATTTGTTTTTAAAAATTAATTAATTTATTTAGTCTTTTTGAGATAGAGTTTCACTATGCAATTGAGGCTGGCCTCGAACTCACAGCAATTTTCTTGCCTCAGACTCTCGAGTGCTGCGATAACAGGCATGCACCACCACGCCCAGTTTCTCAGCATTTTTTATATATCCAAAAATACGGAATTCATATTTGAAGATTTGAAGTGGAATCTGTACTTCTATGTTTATTGGAACACTATGCACAATAAGCAAAATACGCATCAGCCTTAGCGTTTATCTATAGATGTAGAGTTAAGGAACTGTGACATTAAAAAAAATAACAAGGAAATATTGCCATTTGTAATAGCATGAAGAACCCTGGAAGACATGATTTTACATGAAATAAATTGTTAAGACACACTGAAATGTAAATATTGTGTGACTTCACTCATACATGGGACCAAAGGAAGTTTATTTCATAGAACTACAGAGGAAACTGGTTATGAGGAGAAGTTGGGATCATTGAGGGAGGATTTGGAAAATGATGGTCAAAGGATTCAAAGATTCAGTGAGGAGAAATAAGTTCAAAAGGTCTATTGTACAAATGTTATTTGTAGATAACAAAATTATATTATTCTCCTTAAAAATACTAAATGTTCTCACTGCAAAAATGACTACAGTGGGAAGTAAAACATATGTCCATTAGTTAGATTTATTCAATTCACAATGAGTATACATCAAAATATAACATTGGACTTGACAAGCACATACAATTTTATCTGTCTATTAAAAACGTAACTTTTAAAAAAGCTAAAATAATATTTTTTTGGAAATTTGGAAGTATATTTAAGAAAGTATTCAAGATCATATAAAAAATAAGTTACTCAAGCTCTCTAGGAGTTCCTTCTCTTTTCTGACAAGTATGAAAAATGCATCAAGGCAGTTTAAGGATGGAAGAAAAAATCCAAAATACTCCAAGAAAATTACTTAGATTCTCTTTAACCCAGATAAGTAAAAGTAACTACAACCAAATCAAATCCAATCACAATAAGGACTTACAGTTTGTTAATTTGCCAAGTATGTTTTATAGAATTATTCTTCAAAGAGTTAATAGTCACAGTTTCTTAAATTACCATCCAAATCTGAAATTGTGTAACCCTCTAAATCTAAGGGTATTCTCTAAACTTTTAAATCATTCCTAAACTTCAGTTTACTAATATTTCTTGTACATTTAAAATTTCTCCACTTTTGTTCCTTGAATCCATGAGATTCGAGATACTAATATGTGGATTGGTAGAGGGAAGCGGGTTCCCTTTTGGAAAGTAAACACTCTGCTCTTGTTACATCTGGTGCACTTTCAAGAATGAAAGAGTCTTATGCTTCCTAACAAGCTGACTCATGCAGACCTTTGATTCAAAAGACTTCTTTTACATTGAAATAGACCTTATTAATCTCCACCCCAGAACTCACCTCAGAATCACAAATTTATAATACCAACTAGTATTTAATAATTGCCTATTTGATTTGATCACCATCAAACAATATTTCCAAGAAGAAAAACCAATACAAGTGATGGGCATATTTCAGCTTACCCCACTGTCGTTTAAAACAAAGAGAGAAACTTTGCCTCCCACAGTATTCCTAGTCTCAATAGACGACTTCTACTTGATAGCTGAGGTCAAACACCTACAGGTCAATCCTGGTCGATTACCTTTTCTCATTCTCTACTTAGGGAAGCAGTTTGTTTCAAACTGCATTTAAAATCTATCTTATTTCCATTTGCCTTGCGCCAACTCTAGTAAAGTTTGCCCTCATAAATCCACTGACTTTGCCATCCTTTGTGACTCCTCTCCATGGTTCTATTCTGAACTTCTCTGATATGTTCTCACAGCAGTCAAAAGAGGGAAGGGAAGCAAAGAAGATGAAACACTTGAGACCATGGTTTTTACAAAACAAACAACAAATGAAATCCAATTTTTTATTACAAAGAACATTATTATCATTATTTCCGTATTTAGCCAATTTTGTTAGTTTCATGTGGTAAGAGCTATTCATCAAATTCAATTTACTTTGATTCAGAAATAAATTCTTGGAAATTTTGAATGTGGAGGTATATATTTAAATTTATTTTTAATAAGCCAATGAAATTTGTTCTTATTTTAATTAACAAATGGGATTGTATCAAATTTTAAAGATTTTGCACAGCCAAAGAATCAGTTAGTACAGTGAAGAGATAATCTACAGAATCAAAAGAAAAACTGTTGCACACTATTCATCAGACAGACGACACATCTAGAATATATAAAGAGCCATAAAAATTAGATCCCCTAAAATAAGAGACATGATCAGGAAATGGTCAAGTGAAATTGACAGACTCATCTCAGAAGAAGTACAAATGGCAAACAAACATATAAAAAATGTTCAACATCCCTGGCCATTGGAAAAATCAAATTAAAACAACCCTAAGACTTCAGAAAAAATGACAATTATCAAGTCAAAGAATAACAAATGCTAGCAACATTGTAGTGAAAAAGAAGCATTTCTACATCACTGGTGGGAATATAAAGTAGTCGAGCAACAATGGAAATCAGTATGGAGATTTCTTGAAAAACTAAAATTAGAAATTCTGTATGAATTCTGTATTCCCTATGTAGGTATCTTCCTAAAAGAGATAAAGATATCATATTACAGAAATGCACTCATATCAAAATTTATAGCAGCACAATTCACAATAGGTAAATCCTGGAACCAAACTGTATGCCCATCAATAGATGAATGAATAATAAAAGTGTGGCATCTGTATGGAATGGAATACATCTCTGATAGATTTCAGAGATTTCAGACATTTGTAGGAAGATGGATGCTCCTACAATATATAACGTTGAGTGAAATAAATCTGACACACAAGCTGAAACACCATATGGTATCTCTCATTTGAGTATAGCAAAGTACAAAGAGCAAAATAAACAATACATAGAAGAAAATAAGGGAATATATGTCTTGCAGATGAGAAGGGACCCAAAAGGCCAGAGTGAAAAGAGAAGGGGAGGGAAAGGAGAAGTCTGAAGATTTAAATATCCTACATACCGGTACCAAAACTCACAATAAATATAAACACTATAAGTCATAAACTTGAGCTAACAATGATAATAGCGATAATGAAAATGGAGAAAGCAGATTTAGAGACTGAGGGAGGGAGGTGTGTGGGAAGGTAAAGGACATTAAAAGGAAAGAAAAAAGTTGTAGCATGTGCCCATGCCCCAAGATGAATGAAAAGTTCATGTACTGCAACCATATGATAATAAAGTATCAAAGCTTGTTCTTGTCTTATTCAAATAAACATTCTTCACATTTTTCTCCCCATGTTTTGTCAAAAATCCTGGGTCTGGGCAACTTTAGGGACAAAAAAGACATTCGCTGATTAGGTCAGTCTTAGTATGCCCTTATCCATTCTACCATTGGGGCTTAGCAAATGATATTCCAAAAGTGGGTGCTTTGACATGCTGAGAGGTTTTAAAACCTAGCTAGGAATACAAGTCCTTCTCTTGTTTCTTCTCAGTACAGTATGAGAGGAGGCTTTTTGAAAGTTCCCTTGTTTGCTTAAGTTGCAGACATGCATTGAGCTTTCATTACCTAAATGCACTATATCTCAGGAAGAAGACTGAATTCTGGCAAAATACATGGATAGACTTTGGCCACATATCCTTGTTTTTTCTTTTGGTCCCAAAGACATTTACAGCATATTATCCATTATATGTCTCTATCCACATCTATTAAATCCTTCTCAAAATTATCTACTATTCTCCCCAAAAGTGCCTACTTTTCCTATTCTTCTTCTCCTCTATATAGAAAAAGCCATATAAAGTTTCTGCATGATTTGGGGCCAATGAATAATCTCACTCTGGTAATTTTTCCTTGTTCTGTGTCTTTTTCCTCTTTTGGGCATTCATAAATTTGTATGCCTTTTTCTCCTATTTAATCTTTGCAGGTGTTTCAAGTAATCACCAGAAGATGTAGGGGGAAATTTTCATTCACCTCTATACCACTATTAAAGAACAATGTTCATCTCATTTGTTAAAAATAGTAAGCAAGGCTTTTCAAGGCAGACTACTGCTATAGTGCTTTGGCTTAGGGGAGAAAGATTTACTTCAACTCCAGATACAACAAAGACAAGTTGAGATTTATAACCAAGGAACAGAGTGAGAGTTAGTAGATGGAAAATTACTATGAGGAAAACCAAGGGAAGGGGAATTTTTGTTGAAATTGAAGATGAGGGTAAGGAATTCAAATGAGATCAAACTGTAATGGTGATCAGATACCAATATGAAGGACTTATCCTAAACCAACTTAGCCAAGGTTCTTGCTAAAACCAATCTAAGGAGACCAAGGACAGATCAAAGTTGAAGCCTACTCAAAAACACAGCTCTGAAGATCCCCATATAAATTTGTTCAAGAAAAGACTCAGCATTGTATATGCTTTTTGAATATGTATCCCAGATTCTGAACAATGAAACAAATTATTAACATAGCAGACCCAGCTGTTGTCCACGTGTGGATTATAGGCTATGGGCAACAAATTTGTAAAAAAATAATTTGCTCATTCAAATTCTTGGAGAATTTGAAAGACCCATGGTGGAGAAAGATTTGAACAAGTTAGTGACAGAATAGAGGCAATCACAATTGAGTTGTTTGTTTTGATTTTTAATAAAAATTCATCAGTTACTGGTAGCATCAGCATAATTGATGCCCCAGCAATGTCTCCCCCATCTTCCCTAAGCTTAGAGTTAAAATTTCTTTAAATAACATGAATGGTACATTCATGGAAAAAGAAAGTAGAAAGACATTTTTTGAGTACCCATTATGTGCCAACAGATTTTGTTTGTTATTCTACTTTCTCCTGTCCAGGCTTCGAGGGGTAGGAGGTAGAAAAAATTATCTTACTCATTTCTTTTTCCACAAAGACTGAAACTATCTCAGGGATGACCAGGAAATTTACTCAGTGTCTCATAGATACACAGACCTTCAGCACTGAAGGTTAAAGTCAAGTTCATTTCCTCACGCCCCAATGCATGCACTGATTATATTCCACAATGTTTGTATCTTCAGTGAATGAGGCCCATTCCCTGGGTTCCACATAGAAGAGAATATTTGAGATCTCAGAAATAAGCCAGGGACCAAAAGAGGTCCCTGATGCTCCCTGGCCAAGGTGCTTTTCAGATATTTGCCAGTGAAGCCCTCTTGCAAAACTTTTCCTTCTGAAGTCCTCTGAGATTTTAAATAATTATGTTCCGCCTCTCTCCAGCTTCCTCCCTTCACTTCCTGGTCTCCTTGGCCCCTCTCAAATGGGAATTAATCCAGGCTCAAACAAGCTGTCACTAAGTGAAGATTTTACTCTGATTATTGCTTAGAAGAAACATGTTTCCTTTTCTCCCCCTCCTCCAAATGCCTTATTTGCAGACTAGAATTCATGGGGCATGTGTCCAATTGATACATTTCCTTTCAAATAGCAGATCCAATGCTAAAGTGGGATGCAAATTTAATTATTCTGCATGTACAGAACAGAAACAGAATCTCATTGTTAAATTTGTTCTCCTATGTCTGAAAGATTAAAAACAAAAGATGTTGAAGTGGTTTGTGTGAGCAGAATATAATTCAGTTCATAAAAACGTGAGGCAATAAAATAAGGGCACCGGAGAACAATTTTTTCTACTGCATGGAATTATCTTTATTTTAGAATGTTTCTTCTCAGAAATCTTTGCTTTTCACTTGTGCATCCAAAAATTTATTTAATCCTCTGAACTTTGGTGATGTATTCAAATGGATTACTTGAATTTATAATAAATAATCCATTTGAATAAATCAAATAAGCACATTATTCTTCACCAAAGCCATTTGCATTTTATAGTTAATTTAAAATTAATTGGTAAAATTTATTAATTAGAACATAAACATGAGACCAGTAGTCAAGCGCATAGCCTCAACCTCTGCAAATATCAAACTTTGGCTTTGTAGCTTAACAGTTATATGATTTTAGGCAAAGTGTTTAGGCTTTTTATGCTCCTATTCTTGTTCTACATGAGATACTCAACTTTTAAGGTATTTTTTTTGGAGAAAATGAGTCCATGCAGGTATTGTGGCTAGAATAGTCTCTGAAACTTGGTAAGTACTCAAAAAATTGTATCTATCATCAAAACACATCTAGTTCTTGCTCCCTGTCCTCTCTACTGTATCATTCATGGCTTCATTAAAATAATGCCTTTTCTATTGAACCATTTCCATAGCCAATCTTTAACGTTTTCAACTTTAAGTCATCATAAAACTTTGTTTCTGTCTCATGTAACAATTTATCATGTTATTTTTGGGGTTCTATCACAATATGGTCAAGTTCCATCTCTCCTGCACAATCCCCTAAGAGTAAAGACAAAGAATCACCCCACTGTTTTGTGGAGTCAGGAGAAAGTAATTGTCCTCAAATCAATAGATGAATAAAAGGACAAGCGGTATTTCACTTAGAGCCCTTGAGGTTTTACTATGTACTCAGGCTGCATACTGAGAATACATAATCTCTCTTAAACTTTGCAACAGTCTTGGAGGTAGGTTTTATTATTTGCCTATATAAATAAAGAGATACAAAATTAAGGGGACTGAGTAATACTGATCAACAGCACATAGACAAACAAAAACAGCATGGTCATTTCAAGCTAAAGATGATGATCATATCTATGACCATTCATCAGAACTATCCTAGGAATATCCAGGTGTAAGAAAGAACAATTTGTGAAATAATGCTATGTGAAGGTGGAATTTGGAACTCATTGCCTTTCTTACACATTCATTATTTCTTTTAGCAAGACATTTACAGACCAGAAACTTTGTTATTGAATTAGCTTCATAAACCACCACCATGAATGCAAAGGAGGGAGAAGAAAGAGTAACATTCTCCCTCTTCATCTCAAGCTGTCTTTCTGTGGGACAGTGACTATCTTTCAATGCCAAGTTGTCTCTCAGCTCTCAAATCAAGAAACCAATCCTCTCTTCCTTTTGCTCCATCCAAGAGAGCTTCTGAACATTTTGTACATGAGTTTCTTTCTTTGACTTTGAACTTGTTCGGCCAAGCTCACACCCAGCTTCACTCCATTCCAAAATTCCTGCCTAACCAATTCTTAAGCTGGTCATCTCTTCATCTGGAAAGTTTCTGCAGTCATCACACTGATCTCATTGCTTTGCATTTCCCTATTTATCTTCTCTTATGCCCTCAATAGTGCCAGTTCTCCTCAAGAATAAATTTGTATCTACCTCATTCCCAACCAAATCCCTGAATAGCCCTGGGGCACTTAATAGGAATTAAGAAAGAGGACTGGAGAGAGGAAAAGAAAGAAGACTGGGAAAACTTGGAAGGGAAGATGAAGAAGGGAAATAAAAGAAGATAATTAAAATGCAGATTCTTGACTCCCAATTTAGAAAAAATTTGGGCTTTTCAAACCATTCCAGAAAGTGAAAATCAAGGAATGAAGGGAAGAGAGGGGCAGACAAATGAAAGAAAAGAAAAGAAAAGAAAAGAAAAGAAAAGAAAAGAAAAGAAAAGAAAACTCAAGTCACGTAAGTACTCAGATTTTCAATTTTCTGTCATACAAATTTTAATTATACCTATGACACAATAAATATTCTGAAAATGTGATTTGTCATTGTTAATACTCGCTGTAGGCAACTTCAGGAGGGAAATATAATTGTTACTCTCCTTTTATTGATGAAAATATTAAAGTTTAGGTGCTTCCTTAAAGTCAAAGTCAGTGTTAAAATCAGAACTTACTGATTTTAACTTACTTAGGTCCATGCGATCTGATACAAAATCATTTGCTCTTAAGCCCTATGCTGCAATAAACTGAATAATTGGTGTTTGGCTAATGTGATTTTAGGAGTACCTATGAACACTTAAACAGTTCCCTGTAAGCCATCCTGTTATTCCTCAATGTTGGCTGAAAACTCCAAACCCAGACTCAGCCACAGCATTTGGTATTGTGAGGCACCGTGACCTGACTTCCTTTCTGCTTCTTTCCGTCTTCTCTGCTGTGAACGGAGAAGGCAGCTGAAAACCATGTATCAATTATAGATAATCATGTCTCCATTTAGCACAGGCAAGTGATTCCTCATTGTCTCTGTCAAATACAACCAGCCCTCAGTTCAAGTCCTTTCCCTGGGACAACACAGCTCTATTTCCTCACATCCTGAGCTCCGTTAGATTAACATTAATGATCTTTCCTTACTGATGGGTCCCAAAGCATCAGACCCTGCCAAACCACTTTCAACTCAGAATGATTCTTGTGCCGGCCTCTTGCTTGCAACATGGCCCCATCTCAATTTGGAAGTAGCAGCTGTTTAACAGATGCTTTCTCACTTAGATTTGGAATGGTGGCCATGAAAGATGTAGAGAAAGGGTCTGGTAGGCCAAGGGAAGAGAAGAAACATTGCACATATACCACTGATGAATGCTAGACGTTAAGAATGTAGATCTCCAAAGAAAAAGCACCAGAGACTGTACTAGGTACCTTGGAATGATAAAGGCAGAGATGTTATTCACCTTTCCCAGGAATATGTTCTGGCTTTTAAAATAATTTAAACTACTTGTTTTCTTATTAATAAATGAAACACAAATCAAACAGTACAAATGCATAAAATGAAAGTCTGTATAGTCTAACTTTCTTTCTCCTTTCTAGAGATGAACATTGTTTATAATGTGTGGGTATCCTTCTAGAATTTATTCAAGTATTAAGATATAACACACGAATATTTAGTAGTTTAAAATCACTAATGGCATTGTATATAATATTTTGTACATCAATTCAACATTTTTATTGTAGTATAATGTGCATATGGAAAACACCACGCATTTTAATTTCATAAATCTATGGAATTCTAAAAGTTGAATGTTCAGATATGACTAGCAGCACTTGGATCAAAAGACAGAGCAAAGTAGAATCCCAGAAATTCTTTTCTGCACTTTATCATTCGATAAGACACTTCAGCAATCTCTCCATTTCAGCATATATACAGTTACCATATTTTTAATAATTATATGCTTATACTATTTATTTAAAGAATTGGCTACTGATGGGCATTTAGGCAGTTTATAGTTTTGTTTTGTAAGTACTGCCATGTAAATTCTTGTAAGTATATCCTTTTACACTGCAAACAATTGTTCTTTAGAATATATTCTGCAATTAGACTTGTATTTTTAAATTGCCAGGAACACTTAAAAACCACTTTGCAAAATTTACACTGATCCACACTATCACAATGATATCAATAGTTACTTAAAATTTTAAAATTAAAAAAAATTACGTGTATAACATTTTACTCTGTCAAAAAGAAGTAAAGAATTGCTAGCAGGCTTATGATATGGAAATAACTTATTATTTAATTTTATAAATGAAGAAATATTTTATTAGGTTCAAATGAGATGGAAGAGAGTTTATTTACACAGACATAATGAAGAGACAGACTGGCCAAGGATACAAACTCAGCTGATGTCCTAGAAGAGTAAACTGATCTCTTTCAGTCTGGGACTAAAGCCTTCCCACTGCTTCGTTTTTGTAGTTGCAGGGGCTTCTTCTCACCTTTAGACTAACTCATGACCTGAGGAGAAAAGAAAGTCTGTATCCTCATTCCTGGGAAAAGAAGGATGCAGGCACAGTGCATCCCAGAAGCCCCAGGTAGACAGTTCGCTGAGCAGCGCGGCTGGTGATGTTTTCCATGCAGGTGATAGATAGCCACTATGGGATCCATTCATTAGAGTACAGATTCTCTGATAAAGGGGATAGATCCTTATACACTGTCACTAAGAGGAAAAGTTTCTTTATGTTTCCAAACATTTCTCACTGCTGACAATCATTGAATATTATCTCTACTCCATATAAACAGGAGGAAAATGTTCATGAAAAACAATCTGGGTGAGGGATTATATGTCACCTAATAGAACAACAGATAACATAGAAACATTCTCACTACATCCATCTTCTTTCACTTGTTGTTACTTCCCATTTTATTTCATTTAAGTAAACAAAATTCTTTTGTTGAGATGTTTTCTCTCTAGCCTCTACTTTCTTCTGTAGCATTCCTTGCAAAACAATTCAGGAAGGCAAAAATTTTCTGAGCTGATGTTTTACAGAATACATGATGTGAGAATTCTCCAAAACCTAAAGATCATTTGTGGATTGCATTTAAATCATGATTTCTAAAACCCCAGTATTGTAGAAGTTTTGAAAGAGATCTGGATGGAGTGCAAAAATGTGTAATTTTAACAAAGTAATACTGATAAGGCAAGGCCTCTATCTGGCATTCATTTGAGACTGGACTTCCAGTTTTATAACCCAAGGAGGAGGACCAGATCATGTGAGCTCAAATCCAATGACTACCCTAATTTATTGTGTCACAGACAGACTTTTCTATTAATCACTCAAAATTGACAACTCTCTTTACATGATCTCAAAGTTTGTCCTCGTGAGATACTTCCTAATTTATTAAAGAAAAAATAATGTAGCGCATAAGAAGAAAAAATGCTGAAAGATACTTCCCTAAATGATCAGTTACTGCCATCAGTTTTGAACTAATCAGTAAATGCTAGAGATCAGACAATGGCATGAAACAGTGAAAAGGGTATATTACTTCTACAGAATTATTTCCAAAAATGCATAATTAAATGCAATTATAGGAAATATTTGGCAATCACAAGTAAAGGGACAGTTGACAAAGTGACTGTCCAGTATTTTGTAAAATCAAGATGCTGAAAGACAAAGTACAATGAATCTTTTTTTTTTTTTTTGTGGCACCAGGGATTGAACTCATGACCTTGCGCTTGCCGGGCAGGCGCTTAGACCACTGAGCTAGATCCCTAGCCCTGTTTTTGAGACAGGGTCTCACTATGCCGTTCAGGCTGGCCTTGAGCTCACTTTGTAGCCCAGGCTAGAACTCACAACGATCCGCCTGTCTCAGCCTCCCGAGTGCTAAGATTACAGGCGTGAGTCACCACGCCCGGCAGTACAATGAATCTTAAAGAGATGTGAGGACTTGATGCAACATACAACTCTAAATTGCATTTTAAAGCAGAAAAGTACATCAGCAGAACAAGTGAAAGAATTTAATAAAGCCTATATATTTGATATTCATATTTTATCAATGGCAATTTTCTGATCTTGATCATTGTATTGTGGTTATATATTAACATTTGAGGAGTGTGAATAAAAGATAAACAGAAATTCCTTACCCAGCGTTGCAAAATTTTGTAAATCTCAGACGTTTTCAAAAATGAAAAGTTTAAAAAGATGGAAAAATGACAAAAGTAAGGAATATATTATATGTCAAACCCCATAATATTTCAGGGATAAAGAAATGGGAAGACATTATAAACCTGACTTCTGTTTCTGATATCTGAAGAATGTAGGCACATAGAGAGACAGGACCCACATTTCACAAGTTCATTTGATGTCCTTGGAACAATCGCATAATCTCCTTGCAGTGCAGTATTTTACTGTATGAAATAAAATCATTCATGAAAATCAATCTCTCTATATTATTTTATTGAATTAATATTCAATAAAATTACTTGACTTTATTATTCCTTTAACAAGTAGAATAGGTTGCAGATGAAGACAAGTGTATATAGGAAATGGGCCCGATAATATAGGCCTGCATCACTGAAAAGACTCATACTCCATCTTGGACGACAGTTCAAATGTTATATTTTACATCTCTAGACTAAAATCTCAGTATAAGTTTGTCTTGTTTGCAGCTAAAAATCTCAGCATCAAAACTAACTTCTGACACAAACTTGGTATCCTCTTAACATCTATTAATTGAACAGAATTTTAAAAAAGCTACCTCCACTCTACCTTTCTGCTCAGTCACACCAAAAACCATTCCTTTGCTTAATTCTCAAATGTTAAGAATTGCTAAAATCTACTCAGTGTTACTCTTTTCCTTTCTTCTGTTTATATTTGGACATTGTTGTTTCAGGCAGTAATTCTGCTCTGTTTTGTGTTGATTCACATAGTTATAAAAAACTACTCAGAAACAGAAACACAGTGGGTATGCCAGACTAAGTGTAATAAACAGAAGCTGGACATGACATTCTGAAAGCCTGTGAAATTGTATTCAACTCCAGGTGCTGGGAGGAAAAGGCATTCAAGGAATTAGAGCAATGCATGATGGTAGACCTGAGCATGGACATTTCGACACCTGATGGCCTAGCAGGCATTAACAGGTAGGCAAAATGTAAGGAAAGGAGGTGAAACATTGATCAATGAAGATTATGCTGAGTCTGCAGGCAGTGATCAGAGGTTTAAAGACAGTAGGATTCTATAAGGTATAGGAGTCAAATTCTCTTAGGCTCAGGAAGAGACAGACAGTATTAACCTGAAAGACTGAGGCTGCTTGGAAAGTTTCCTAATAAAGAATCAAAAATTGAGAATCAAAGTATAGATGCTATAAGCAAAAGAGGTATACAGCATTAGACTTGTTACTGTCAAAATAGAATCCCAGCTACTGGAATAGCTGTTTGAGGTACGAGATTGATTCCTAAGACGTAGGCAGAACTGTTGCTACAGTACAAATGAATTTCCTCCAGTCAACAGTATTACAAACCTAGGAAGATAATCATACAGCAAATTTTTAGCCACACTTACTCATTAACTTTTCCTTCATCCTCCTTATCCAGGATAGAGAGGCTAAAAAGTTACAACCATATCAACATGATATTTCCTTTTTGATTTTCTCTTTTAGTACTCAGGAGAGTGAAATAAACTTGGATATCAGTAACAAGTGGTTGAAAAGGTCCACTTATTTTCTCAATTATCTCTGTACATCCATTCTCCTGAAACACATTTTTATAGGTGTATAGATCCAGGAGGTGTTTTTCAAATGCTTACCTATACTACTCACACATATACATTCATGAACACACACCCATAGTTACAAATGCTATGGCCTGGCACCTGCCATCAAAATGAGTAGGATGGTCTACTCATGAAGGAAATGGTCCTGGGGAATTTTCACAAATAAATTTAGCATAGTGTTTAGTATAGAATTTAACCTTAACTTCTGACAGGCAATCTCTTTGAATGACATGCCTGGGCCTTGTGGGTCGCATTGGGTAGTCTAACAGCATGATCTAGATTGGAAGATGACCCTAATTTAAAGCAGAGCTATCCATGCCAAGAAATTTACGAATGGTACTTGGAATGGAAATTTTGGATCATGCAGTATCAGTAAGCCAGGAGACAGAGATCCGTCACATTGGTAGTCAGTCAGTCAAACAAATCTATAAAAGCTCCGAGGACTCAGCCTTGTTCAGCTTCCTTTTTTTGGCAGTATTCCAAGCACATTGTTCTACAGCAATGCTAGCAAAGCAACATTTACTAGTTTTTCAGGGAAAGGACTGTACAAATTCCATATTTGATGTTTTCTCAAACTCTGTGCTATGTGTTTCCTCCCTTGCCTGATTTTAATCTCTTGTCTTTTTCCCATAGTAAACAATTACTGTGTGCATAATAGCTTTAGTGAGTTCTACCATTACCTTTAGCAATTTATCGAGACTGACTTTGGTTTGGGGAACCCTAAAACTGTCAAGTGGCAGTGGAGCGGGTGATGTTTTATGGACCATGGTCACATCTGACTTCCTAGTTGGACTTAGCTCTCTAAGATGGCGTTTTACTATCATAGCTACTTGAGGTAACACAGACAATAGCACAGATCCAGTGGATTACATAATATAAATTTATTTTCTTGAGCCTAAAACTATAAGATCAAGATTCCTACAGTGTTTATTCATAGTGAAGCTTCTCTCCTGGACTTGCAGATATCTACCTGCTCACTGTGTCTTCACACAGTCTTTGCTTTGTATGTGCACACTCTTGGTATCTCTTTTATTTTAATGTTTATATTTATTAGTTCACCATGAATTCATTCATCATAAGGAACCAATACATATACATAACAAATCTTAATTGTTTCTCAACCCTCTTCCCTTCCCCACAATATCTCTTCATGCCCTTTTCTTTTGCAAAAGATTTATTTCCCTGTTTTCTATTACTTATTATATTGCTCTTTATTTTATTTAGATTTTGAATTTCTAATATAAGAGAAGATTTGTTCTATTTAAACTTCTATGTCTGACTTTATGATTTCAAGGTGCATCTATATGGACATCATTCCTCTTAGATTTGGGCCTCATATATATGACTTCACTTGAACTTAATTTCATCTTTATTCAATGGCCCAATCTCCAAATAAGTTCACATGGGAAGGGAGTAGGAGGGTTAGGTGCATGGGTTTTGAAAATGGCAAAGTCCAGTCTATACCTGAAGTGAATGAGCTAGGTATGTCTATGGAAAACACTGTAGTGTGAATAGAGAAGCTTTTCAATTTGTAATTTGTTCATTTTTGTACTCGCTTATTTAATAATCCAATTCATTACCACTCATATTAACACCCAACATACAACCATATTAAGAATGAGAGCACATCATGAGTAATGCGATCTTTATGTGTCATAAACATATATTAATAAAACTAAAAACTGAACAAAAGCCAAAAAAGAATGACAGCAAATATTTCGTTGTTATAAACATTTGATATCATCACTTTTTTGAATTTTAAAATGTGGATAAGAAAGTGTATTACCTGCACAACCAGACTAAGAATAAATATCCAAGTTTCAGTTTGAGTGGTAACTTACTCTCCATGCAAAAAGGTAGATATCCAAGTGAAATGACCTATTGTATTCAATGCGATCAGCAACCCACGCATGGGTTGTCATCATTACAATAATGATATTCCACTCTATTTGTCTATGTACAAACATTAGAAACTCTTCAAAATTCTGACCAAATTTGTAAAATTTTTCTTTTCTGACAATATTTAGGTCTTTAAATCCACAAAGTTTAGGATAATTTAATCCAGTTGTCCAGCCTTAGGTCAGGATGTTGGGGTAGAATTAAATTTGTACTCATGACTGATAATATCAAATATGTTTTGTTCTTTCCTAAAAGTTGAACTGTCTGAGATATTACACATTTCATGATCAAATGAGTTAATTTTCATATATGGTGCAAAGCAGAAGTCAAAGTTTATTTATTTACATTTTGTAAGTAGATATTCATTGGTTCCAGTATAATGTATTTAAAAGGCTAACTTTCATCAGTTAAGTTAACAATTAAGCCTCGAAACTTAGATACCAATATATGTGTGTGGTTCTATTTCTGGACTTTTATTTGATTCCATTGATGTTTTTACACCAACACCATACTGTTTTGATTACTATGAAAATAGGTAGTTTAAATTCTCTAAATTAATTATTTCAAAGAAATTTAGAGCATTTTAGGCCCCTTGAATTTTCATCTAAGTTTCAGAATTAATTGTCCTATTTTTAAAAATGTGTTTTCTAGAATTTTGATTTGAATATTATTGAATCTTTACACAAATTTGAGGAGATATGACATCTTAATGATATTGAGCCTCCTAGCATAGGGACACTATATGACAATTTCACCAGGAAAATGAAGTGAAAGCAAATCCAAAAAAAATACTGTGGTCTGAGTAAAGAAACACTGCAGTTTGGTACAATCTGTGGTAATGCAAAAACTAGAGGAAGAAATTTCAAGAAGGGAGTTCAAATTACAACACAAAATGTCAATTGTAAGTTCTGAAATGTTAAATAAACTGGTGTCACACAAAGGAAAAATTAATCTCAGCTACAGAGATGCCTGAACTTTGTTTTCATAAAGACCCTAATTTAACAGGACTCACAAGGAATTCCATGTTCTGGCTTTTCTTCATTACTCCAGTCTTAGTTATCAACCTGTTTTTGTATTGTACAATATACTACACTAGGATAAACTTGTTTCTTATTGTACTTTCTTCAGTGTACCATAATGTGTGTATATTTTTCCCTCTTTCTAGAGTTATTCTCCACATTCTCTATGGCTGGCTAACTCCTGTTCATAGTTTAATTCTCTGACTAAAATTTCCTAACTCCAGGAGGTTCTGTTTCCGTGATTAGCTGAGTGAGATACTCCTTTTTGTGACCTTGACATCTGTGATCCCTTTACTCATTCATAGAAGGCATCTCCTAATATTACAATTATCTACAATACTTCTGGTTCTCTACCCCACTAGCTTTAATGCTGAATCTTGGCAAGAAATGTGTCTATTTTAGTCACCCCTGAATCCTGAGGATAGAGCATGAAGCAGATTTATTTTCATAGATAGTAATTGTTTACTATTATATAACTAAATAATAAATTTTCTAAGAGTCAGTTTTGGTATATTCAGTTAATGGTGTAAAATAAATGTCCTTTATTTACCTGAGTTTTATTTCTGTTTATTTGAAACCAGGGATCAGTCAAGTTGTCATAGATATCCTCTAGTGAGTATGGCTTTCTTACTGTATAGATTGACCTCAAAAAAGTGACCATGTGTTGTCTAGGAAAAAAAAGCTCTGAACTAGAAGTGAGGTGATATAAATGTACATAACAGACCTATCAACCAAATCTGTGATTCAGTGACTATAATATAAAAATGACAATATCAAAAAATTCTACCCAGTGAGCATCAGGGAGATTATACATATTGGCAATCTACAGCAATCTTTATTATCAGATAATTCCTATCTCTAAAGGTAACTAAATATGATGTGTTCTCCTCCTCATGACTGCAAATCCAATTAGCATAACCAGAGATAAAAGAACATAGAGAGTTTTCTTACTTACAGTAAGCAAAGGGAACGCTGGAGTTATTTGCAAAGCACTGCTCTTGTGGAGCAAAGAAAATTGAGTTGGGGGCATTTTACTGGAAAACCTATACCTAAAAGCACCCATAGGGGCAGGCGTACTTCTGAGAGTGCTCAGTTTAAATTCATAAGTCACATGTGCATAAAGGAAAGATGGTGGCCATATCCCTGAGCATAGTTCATGATCATAAGTCACATGTTCCAAAGAAAATGGCAGACATAAAAGATTCAGGGCAGAAAATTTAGTGAAAATAGTCTATCCTACATCACCTAAAATAAGATATCAGAGTAACTATATTTGACTGATTCCTTCTGAGTTTTTCAAAAGAGTTTCAGCTGAAACAAAATGAAAGAACAGCGTTGAAGATGCACTGACATGTATTTCTCACTTAGTAACTGACAAGAAGACTAGCAAAGACTTTGGTCCAGTAGGGAGGGGCATACAGGGTTGTATTTATCACCAGTGTTGTTTGGGTTAAATTTTGTGTAGTGATAATTTTCTCCACTTGTTTTGTCTCCCCAAAAAGGTATCATGGATTCTTTCTCCTTTTCTCTCATTCTTAATTTTTGTCTTCCACCTGCCTGCTCCCACTCCCAGCATCTCTAATGCATTATTAACTGGGATTTGTCCCAATTAAAGGGTGCATGGACCCTCATATTTCATGGCTGACCAACAGTGATCAGGTTGGCAGGTTCAAGAGAAATAGGAGTACCTGAGACACTGGCTGCATGAGCCAATGGGGAAAGACAAGCAATAAAAGGAATTTGTGAAATGAATCAGTCTCTTCACACTGGCTCCACATGTCCACAAGAATCTTTTCACTTTCGGAGAATCATTTCTGTGATTGTAGCCATCATTACATTACTATAGTCTCTCTCTTTGTCTCTCCATCTTTCTGTCTCTCTGTCTGTCTGTCTGTGTCTCTCTTTCTCATCAAATACCTTGCTAGAAGCAGTATTCAATACTTCTATTGAATACTGGCTTTAAAGCCATCTTTGAATTTTCCATCTTTGATTTATAATTTAAGCTAGTTGTTTTAAACTTCTGACCTTAAATTTTTTGCAAGTAAAAATACAAGCAATGTTTCCAATGTCCCTGGTATTGATGAATGAGTCCAATAATTAAAGGACATAGACTACATGATCCTATGATAGCTATGGTTTGCTACTATGTATCAAGCATTGCCCTATAATATTTATCTCTGTAAACTAAAGGAGACAATCTCATCAAGCTCACTTTACAAACAAGGAAGCTGAGGTTCAAACTGGCTATGGTCATAATCTTATATATTACATAGTAGAGCCTGGGCCTGAAAGCATGTCTGTTTTTTTTTTTTTTTTTTTTTTGCGGCACCGGGGATTGAACTCATGACCTCACTCTTGCCAGGCAGGCACTTAGGCCGCAGAGCTAAATCCCGGGCCCTGCATGTCTGTTTTTAAAATCTAGGCACTTTGTCAATAGGTTACTTTAGTTTCCACTTTTCCTGGGATTTTTTAACTGACGTTTATGTGAAATTGAAAAAAATATGCACAGGTAGTATTATCCCAAAGGAACATCTTCTAAACTCAGGCAGCAAATAAGGAATCCTAAGTATTTATGTTCTCTCATTAGGATGTTCTATATTTATAAACCATGTCTCTACAGTACAGCAGCCACTTTTGGAAAGAATATATTTAGTATATAACAAGAAAATTTGCTCAAGTATCGCATACTCTCTGTATATCTCATTTTATAACTATGATAACAGAGTGTGTCTGGTAGACTTATGAGGATAAGGAAGGCCCAATGTGCTTTGTACTAATTAATTAATATTTTTCTTAATCTTACCTCTTAGGGCCTATTTTGTTGTGAATAAATAGTATCTATATACTTGAAATAAAGTACAAACAATAAAGTTCCCTGACATAATGGCACTTAATTGTAATGGGGCAATACAGATTAAAATTAGTAAAAATATAAAGAAACCAAATTGATGTAATAGGACTTTCCATTACTCATTCCTCTACAGAAATATTAATTTAACACCTCCACACACTTGAAAATACCTTCACAAGAGGTAAGGAAATCAAATGAGAGATTATAACACCTAAGTATAACAGAAAAATAAGAAAAAATACATTGAAGAAAGTATGAAGAATCATTTTATATTACCTCTATCACCTCTTACCATATACTACAAAAACAGCAATAAGAGTAATACTTTCCATTCCAGGGAAGAAAAAGGAATTGAGCATTAAACTTTGTTTTGAGCATTAAACTCTGGACTTGCTATACTAAAATCCAACACTTTAAATTGCCAAAGTCCCAGACTCCAGGAAGGTACCTACAGACTGTTCTCCAAAACAATCCTGGTATTAGGCCAGTTGTGGCAGGCTTGAACCAAAGACCTGCTTGATGGACTCATTCTATGGACCTGCCCCATCATCCCATCCACTCAAGTGCCCCCAGGTTAAGTACCAGACCCAGTATCAGGTCAGCCTTCAAACATCAACCTATCCCGCAGCATCACTCTTCATGCCAGATCCAGATATCTTGGGATCCAAATCACCTAAGCACAAAACTGGCTCCGGCAACCTAACCCTGGCCC
>RJWT010009969.1:0-24637 GCA_004365215.1 Cuniculus paca | reverse complement strand
AAGTCATAATAAGTGTAAAAACAAACTGTAGGAAGTTAGAGACAGATTTTGTCAAGGCCATTAAACTAGATTTCATGAGGAGAATATATCACAACTCAGACTTCTACATTAAGTTCAACAAAATATAAACAAAAGGCCAGTTATTTAATTGACCAGGCATACTTCAGTAAGCTGCTGCTGAAGCCTGCTACTCTTCTACTACCTCTCACTCAAAACTTAATAACCTAGTGCTCACTCAGCTTATTTACTCTGCTAATCCTCACACCAACTTTCGACATTTTATTATTTGTTACCTTTACTCTTTATTTTTTGTTGTTGTCTTTAGAACCGCTCTCTTAGACAATATATCTTTTCATAAAGGAAATAGAAAAAGATACCTATTTTGTTGAAAATCTTGATTAAATAGTTCATTTTGATCTCTATCGAAGATTTTGTTAAACACTTCCCAAAATGTTGCTATGAGACAATCATTGCAGGTTTTGTTTTTTTTTTTACCTCAGACATGACTACCATGCTTTTGAACTATTTTCTCTGAATTTTTAAACTGGACATACTAAGTTAAATAAATGACTATGCAATTATTCTTAGTTTTTCATGACTACTGATATGATAGATATCAAAATAGAATCCCTTTTTCAATTTCTACATTAAGCTGATAAAGAGGGAAGCAAGATAATACTGTCTTTAAACAAAATCCAACATCTCATGAGTATTCAGGGCTTAGAGCAGCTGACACTGGCAAAGCTTAGAGAATGAAGAGCACTGATCATAGATCTATAATAATAATGTGGTTTTATCAGAGAAGACATTCTGCTTGCCTTGCTTCCTTTATCTGACATCTAATCAAAATGGAACCAGATTACAGCAGGAAAAATTATATTTGTAGTACTGCGTACCATCCATTTCTACAGCCTGAAAAGTGATCATGATTCCTAGATGACTACATCTTTTCTTTCACGGAGTAAATTATCCCATTATAATGTATCTTCTAGGAAATTAACACCATAAATAATACTTGCTCATATGACTTTTGTCCAAGTAATGATTAAGAGTTCCAATTTTCCATTTTACTTGAAGGTTATATAAAGGTCAGAAATACAGCAAGTCTTTGTTGAAACTTTCACTAGGCTTTCAAAGGGGATCTTACATTTCTTATACATGTTTCCCTTGTTGCTTTAGTTTTCAAAACCAATGCTAACATAAACACATAAATGTAATGAGTTCAGACTTTATTAGTTATACTGCCAATGATAACACTTCATACAAAATATTTAGGTATTTCTGAGTTTTCTTGAATTGTCCATGCACCATTTGGGTCTCAAAGCTATCTTATGAAATGAGCTGCATTCTGATGAAAGAAAATTTATAAAAGTTATTGAATGCTTACTTTCTTGGCACATTTTAGATACTTTCAAGTGTAGTACATTTAATCTTTAAAACAATCTATTTAAAATATCATATGAATCATTCTCTCCTGTTTTAAGTTTTATAACATTATAAACTAATGCAAATTTTTTTGTTGTTAATTTCACATTACTAGAATAGCATCTCCAGTGCAATAGTAACTTCTTTTGGCTCATTTCCACATTACTAGTGTTTAAACAGTGTCTGGAACTTAACAGACATTTAATGAATCTTTAAAATATTCACACATCCAACAAATATATATTAAGTTCCAGAAACGTGCTGGACACTGACACCTAAAAGATTTCAACCTGATGGAAAAATTAAACATTAATGTAGTAGTTGTTAAATCATTTAATGATAAACATTGAGACTTGCACAGTGGGCTAGGAGTGTGTAACAAGAGGGCATAGCTTAGGCTGTAGCATCTGGGAGTATCTCCTCTACTGAGTAAGGTGAGACATAGGCCTAAAGGGAGACAGTAAGCAAGAGAGATAGAATGTCATGTGGAAAGGCTCCCAATTATTATGATAGCAAGCAAACCTCATTTGAAAAACTAAAGAACTTTTACATTGAACCATTAAAGCACATAGTCAAAAGGAGACTAATGGAAAATAAAGCTAGAGAAGATTTGCTTTATTGCATTAACCTTTTCCTTAAGCACAATGAGATCTTGATAGTTTAACTCTAGATCTTTTCAAAATATCAGTCTAATGCATAAAGAATAGATGATAATATGAAGAGTGGTTGTGAAAAATGTCATTGAGGAATCAAATGTAATCATATGTATAGCAGCGATGTACATGGAAAAAATAATAAAGCCTAAAACTTTATTCTTGATTAAAAAATAGTTTTGGGGGCTGAGGATACAGCCCAGTAGTAAGGCACTAACGTAGCATGCAGAAGACTCTTGGTTCGATCCCCAGTACTGAAAACAAAACAAAGGAAAACCAAGCAAAATGAAACAAAATCCAGCTTTTATTCAGGAGAATGAAAATTTCTGGAAATGGAGAGTGGTGATTCATCCACAAGATGATTTTCGCCTTTTAGATCCACAACAGCAATTGAACAGAAACAATAATAATTGATTCTAAAATTCCTTTCATAGTTTTTTTTTAATTTCTTTTATCTTTAGTGTTTGGACATTAAGTAGCAATACGGCAGCTTTATGATTGAACACCAAATAGAAAAAAAAAACAACTGCAGGGGTTCAAATTCCACTTCTGACATGTATTTTATGAGCTTCCTCAAGGTTTTCCAACTTCTCTGTGCATTGTTTTCCTCAACTGTAAAATAGGAATAATAATATAGTATCTTGAGGAGTAGTTGAGAGAATTGAATGAATGTAGCCAGTTACACTGTAGCCCAGTGTGTATGAGGTACTGCCATCATTATGATCTTTCAGCAAGTGGGTTTTTTCCCCAAGATTTCTTTTTTAAAATTTTTATTAGCACATGTTTGCAATACATACTGATTGCATTCATCAGGGAGTTAGTACACATAAGGAACACATGTAAATTCTTTTTTTTTAATCCCTATCTCTTCCATCTCTTGGGTACTGTGTAAATCTTCTTGGTTTGGTGTAGCAATCTATTTGATAACAGGTAATCAGCACTAAGCAAAACATTAATATAAATAAGCATACACTAAAATAATATTGAGGAAAATATACAAATAATTTGCTTAACTTCTGAACAGCAATAGTCATTTATTGGGTATATTTGACATAATATGATTAGAAATTGAAATTATACAAAATCCTTAATTAGAAATTTATGCTATTTCAAATTATGAATTACTTCCTCTCTGACACTAGTCATATATATATTATCTAATTAGGACTTTATCATAGACTGTTAGGTAAGAAACAAAACATTCAATATTTTTTGCAAAGAATTACAGCAAGGGAAGCATCTATCATTTGCTGTATATGTGTCTTGGTGAGCTAGGAGATTAGGGCATGGCAAAAGATGGCTGGGGTAGTGGGTGTGACCTGTTAATTACAAGATCCCTGGCCACATGTGCAGAACAGTTCCTCAAGCACTGTTCTCTGGCTTTTGGCGAGAACTGGAGCAGGTTCTCAATAGGATAACCTAGACCTAAATTCAGCCTGAGGCTAGGGATTCCAGCACCACATCTCAGGACCTGCATACAGGAGTTCTCCCTGGTTTCCTTCAGATTTGGAGAGCATAAAAGGCAGCCATGAAAAGCCAATGCAATCACACCTTTCCATAACAGCACATGCCGTTTCCCAGATGCAGCACGTACCTTTACTTTTGCTCTTACCCTCTTTTTCCATATACTCAGCTCAAACTTGCTTTGCAGAGCTAGTTTCTCTCCCACTCTTCATTTTTGCTTTCTTGAATAAACTTTCCACTGCTTTTTGCTCATCTCATTTGATTGTTTGTTCAAGGTGAGAAGAACCTGGAATCCAATTCCAGAAAGAGAGGTGAGCTATCCAAAACCCAGTAACATCTACTTGGCGAGACACTTTTTTAAATTTTATTTTAAAGAGGATAAAACCAAGGAAAATAAAACAGAATAAAACCAATCAAAACAAACAAGTGTGACACAGGCCTTCAAAACATTACAAAATCAACAATAGTTACCATAATGCCTTTTGTTGTCTTCAAAATAGCTGCAGATACCTTTGGACGTAGTAAAAATCAAACAGAACAGAAGAGTATAGAAACACTAAAAACAAAACAATGAATGCAATAAAGGACTTCAAAACAAGACAATAGCAAATCCAAAATGGTTACCATAATATATCTGGCTATCTTTGAAATAGCTGCTCATGCCACTGGATATAACAAAATCAAACAAAACAAAAGAGAATAAACCCCACCCCAACAAAACAATGAAAATGATACAGGATTTCAACTCAAGACAATAAGGAATCAACAATGGCCACCATCCTCATAAGGAGATCCCCCTAGATGCCACACTGCATACCACTATCCTCCGAACAGATGATCAGACCACTGGCACTAGACCTGCAAGGTAGTGAAACACCAAAGCACCACAGGCATCCAATTGCATTTCACTTCAATAGCTATTATCACAGCCTGAGTTTCTCCTGGTCAGCTGGTCACTTACAGGGAGGGGCGGGGCTGAGGGGCTTGATACTCTTGTTTGCCAGCCCTCATGCCAGAAGGGGCTGGGATCTGGCTGTCCCCCTGCCCGCGGCAGCCTGTGCCCAGTGCTGGTTCACACCATGGTGAAGCCTTGTTCTCTCCCCCAGCAGTCCGCGTATGGCCCTGACTCAAAGGGAAAGGCTTGGGTCTGGCTGTCCCCACGCAGGCGGCAGCCCGTGCATGGCACTGGTTCGCAGGGACGGCTTGCTTCTTGGTAAGGCCTTGGACACCCCCCACCCCCCAATCCCCCTGCTCTTCAGTCTGTGAATCTGGCGAGCCACTTTTAGAAACAAGCTATCTGATAACATTATTAAATTTCAAGGAAGGAAAGAGAGATGAAAAAACTGACTATGCATTCCAAGTAACTAAAAATAAATTATAGAAAGAAGTAAAAAATGCAAATTTTTATTTTTTGAGAAAAAAATAATCTGATTTTTTTTCTTTGCAGCCTTAGGAATTACCATACTAATAAATGTTTTTGGAAATTTATACTAGTGAATACAGTGTTAGTGACTTTATATTATCATTTTTAATCTTCAACATGACAGTGTCAAGTATTTCTACAGTTATCTTCTCTGAAGGTATGAAGAGGCCAAAATTCAAAAGAACTAAGAGATTTAGATTGCCAAAGTGCATGGCTAGTGATCAGATGAGGCTAAAGTCTAGGTGCTCTGCCTCCAAAACCCCTGTTCTTACACTTTATGCTATATTGTCTTTAAGTATTGTTAACAGTGTAAAGATTCTAAGCTCCTCTTTCTTTCTTCATTTTTTCTTTTTCTCTTTCTTCCTTTCTGCCTTTCTTTGTTTCTTTTTCACAGTACTAAGGATTGAACCTAGGACCTTTGCACTGAGCCAAATCTGCAACTCCTTTAAATCATCAATTTGCCCAGGCCAGGCTTAAACTGCAGTCCTCCTGTTTCACCTACAAGAACGCTGAGATTATAGGCATATACCACCAAACTCAGCTTCCAGGTTTTTCTTTAATATAAAACAGTTTTTAATCTGATAGTCTGAAAAATACAATCTTGATTTGAGTACAAAGTATTCAACTTCCTCAGAGTCTAGGATCTAAAGACAAAATGACAACTCAAATCTTAGCTTTGTTAATAACATGTTTTTGTTCTTGAGACAATTTACAGGGAGGGGAAGAGCGGAAAGGAAGGAAGGGGAAAGAAAAAAATGTGAAAAGAAGGAAAAAGGGAAACATTTTATTTGTAAGTAAGGAAGGGAAGTGGGTTAAAGGAGGGTAGGAGAAGGGAGAAAATAAAAAAAAATCAAGATATATTGTGTACAGGTACAACTTCCCTCTGCTGGATGTGATCATTATGTATACCTAAAATATATCAATAAACTTAATTTAAAAAAGATTCAGCTTGCTCACCTGTAAGGTAAAAAAGTACCCGTGGTGTTTCACACAGTTGCAAATATTCAGTGAGTCAATATATGGAAATCACGTAGAACAGTTCCTGGCAAAAAAGGAAATGTTCTATATGTACAAGCTTTTGCCATTAACCAAAGAGAGAGCTTGAACTCAGAAAAGTATTCTGTTAATTAAAAGTAAATTTACGTGGCAAGAAACTAAAAATAGCAGTGGTTTTAAGAAGGTAAAAATGTATATGTTATGTACAAACTTGGAGATGAGCATTTTAGGGCTATGGGTGCTCCGTGTTAGGCCACATATAGTATCCATTCCTTCAGTCGTATCATGGGCAAATTTGGTTTAGTCATACAAAGTCTTATCCATCTGCATTTAAGTCATCAGACAGGGCAAGGTCAAAATCATACAGGGGACTATAAATCAGTTTTATTGTTGACTGCAAACCTCCCTGACATGAGACTTTCTATAACAATGCATTTTTTATGAAATGTTAGTTATCTTTATCCTCTTGCGCATTTTTAAACAATAGCCTCAGTTCTACTTATATATGTTTTCCCTGGTTACTTTCTCTCTGGTGTTTCTTAAGTAAAAATAAACAAAAGTAGATATTATCAGTTGGTAAAGGTCTACACTGCATAACAATAGCACTATTTCTGGGGTAACTTTGAGAAAGCATTAATCTCTTGTTTTCCAAAAAACCCTTTTGTTTTTGCTACATGCAAATATTTTTAGAGAAACATGAGAAATTAATACTTTTTAAATAACTGCTACATATTCTAGTGAAGCATTTGGATAGTTCATCAAAATAACAACAAAAAGGTATTCTTTAATTGGTGTTGTTTTTTCATTTACAAAATGGAAGAATTGCCTGTGGTAAAGAATATTATCAATTCCATAGTTCACAGACACTCTTTAAAAATCATATTTCTTACACTGTAATTTTGGTGTTGGTCTAGATATAGGAAATGTATGAGAAGAGAAAGAAGGAGAACTTGACAATAGAAAGGCCTGAAAATCTACCTTACTCCAATGATTAAAGTCAATGGCTGTGATAAACAACGTTGATAGTAAACACCCTCCATGTGATATAATGAAGGTGGTGCTCAGTCTTTGTGGTCTTTTTCCCAAAATCCTATAACGCCAATTTAATCAACCATAAAACACACAGAAACCCTGATTGAGGAGCATCATACAGAGCACCTATCAATCACTGCTCTATCGAAAAGGTCATCAAAAATGACAAAAATCCAAGAAGCTGTCAGTCAAAAGGAGCCTAAGGGAAAATGAAAACTACACGGAATATGGTATCCTGGATGAAACCCTGAAACACAAAATGGGCATTGGGTATAAATTAAGGGAAATCTAAATACAGGATGGAATTCAGTTAACAATAACATGTCAAAATTGGTTCATAAACCAGGTGTGGTGGTGCACCCCTGTAATCCCAGTACCTGGGAGGCTGAGGCAGGATGATCTTTGCAAGTTCAAGACCAGCCTGGGCTACAAAGTGAGCTCAAGGCCAGCCCAAACTGCAGAGTGAGACCATCTCAGAAAGACAAATAACAACAACAACAAAAAACTGGTTCATAGTTGTGATAAAAGTGCCATAGTGTAAAATGTTAATAGTAATTAAAAGTGAGTGCAAGAGTATACAGGAACACTCTGTATTAGCTTTATAACTCTTTTATAAATCTAAAACTTGTCTGAAGTTTTTAAAAATAATTTGAAAAATTAAAAAGGCTGGGAGTATAGCTCAGTTGTAGAGCACTTGCCTAGCTCTGCAAGGCTTTAGGTTTGATCCTCAACACTGCAACAACAAAGACATGAATCATATTTTGTGATCATAGCTACTTTTTATAAAAATATAAATATCATTTACCAGATTTAAATGTAGGCAATTCCCTTGAAATTTTTGATAGATGCCAATTTTGCAACAACAAAAAAGATACAAGGCATCTAAATTACACAAACACCATAAAAACAGATTAGTTATGAGACGACAGAAATCTATATAATAGTTCTGTGACTTATTTAGAGATAATCTAAGATGTAAAAGAAAAGAAATTCAGAATCTTGGTTTTAAATTGTGCTTGGTCATTATAGTGGAAAAACATTCTAAAAATTACTGAACATGTGCAGGTTTCTTGCCCACTAATGTATTTTAGTGAGAAAATCTTCAGAAAAAGAACTCTGATCATAGAACAACTATATTTGATCTGCATTTAGTTGTTTGGAATTTATCTCTCTAGAACTGAAAAACTTTTTTCACCTACAATGGAAGGAGCAATTAAATACTATTTCAAAAATTATTATGAGCTGCTAGGAAAAATTGACCCATTACTAGGAATTTAACATCCTCTTTAATAAAAGATAATTTATAATTACTGATACTGGTCTTTTCAGCAGTGTTTGGAAAATCTTCTTTTTTTTTCTTTTGGTGACTTGTTCAAAGAAGTATTCAATAATTACAAGATGGCTTAATGTACACTCTGCCACATAATAGAGTTGTGTCATGTTTGTCAAGACTTAGTTTTCTAAAAGGGGAAATTAACACTTATCTCATGGAGTTGTTGTAAGACTTAAATAAAGTGATGTGTATAAAGCTATTTCATATCTCTGAGCATAAAATTAGTGTTCAATAACTAGTTGCTTGAAATAATAGGGCATGGTGTAATCCCAGCACTTGGAAGGCTGAGGCAGGAGGATCATTGCAAGTTTGAGAACAGCCTGGGCTACAAAGTGAGCTCAAGATCATCCTGAACTGCATAGCAAGACCCTGTCTCAAAAAGACCAAAAAAAAAAAAAGAAGTAATAGGAGTAGGGTAAAGTTGTTATTCAAAGTTAATATTTTCAAATCGCTCCTTCTAACTTTTTATTTATTTATTTTATTTATTTGTTTATTTATTTTTTTGCAACACCGGGGATTGAACTCACGACCTTGCACTTGCCAGGCAGGTGCTTAGGCCACTGAACTGAATCTCCGGCCCTCTAGCTTTTTTAAAAAATAATAATTATTCTCTTTTTAAAATTGTATTAGCATGTGTTTGCAGTGCATAATGTTCGCATGCTTGTAGGGAATTGGCACACGTACATACCACAGCTCAGTTCTTCATTTTGCCCCTTCCCTCCACCCATTTTATTTTGCCAGCATCAGGTTTGTTTATAAGTCTTCATAAAACTAATTATCATGTATATAGATTGACAACCATATTAATAGGCCAAAGAACACATAAAACACAAAAGACAATTATATTGAATCAAAGTGTACTTTTTGCTATACAAGAAACATTCCATTTTTGCTTTATCCATTACCTAGAAAGATAGAAATACATATTGCACTTAGTTCAACATGAAGATCTCTTTTAAAACTAAAACATTTGCAGATTCCCATGTAATCATAGGCCGATAGACATTAATTTGACCATATTCTGTATTTGGATGATGCTTTTACACGTATGTAATTTATTAATCCCAAAAGCATCTATTTACTACTTAAAAACTATAATACACATATGCACAATACCTAATATTCCTTAAGTCTAGAAAATAATTTAATGTAATTTAATGTACATCTGGAATTTTGCATGTGGTGCTTGAAATAACACCGAAGTATTTATAGCTTCATGTTTCTTGCCTCAGGAAGTATTGATAATTTCTATTTCATATCTCTGAGCAATTCAAAATCTGAAATTCGAAATCTAAAAACTCTTGATTTGATTGTGTTCCTCTAATACAATGTGATACTATTTAAGCGAGAAAGATTTGATAAAATGCTTTTGATTTTTCACTGCTGTTGTTTGCCTACACTAATCCTAAGAATTTATCCTGGTAGCATCCTTCTGGTATCTATGAAGAAAAAAATCACAATATGTGACAAAGGCTAGTTTTCAGTCTTTGAAATATTCGGCATTTTCAAAAAAGGACCAGGAAAATCAAAGTAGCATGAAATTCCAGTCTGTATTATAGAGAAAACAAATCAAAGGCTGACACATGAAATACATAATATAAGCCACTCTCCATCTCTAGCCATTGTCAGATGCAGATTAGGATTTGTGGCAGATACTAATGATTACAGCTGTCTCTGCTATGCCTAGCCTTGTAAAACAAGACATTTGTATATGGTCCATATCGCCTGTCAGTCCCTCTAAAGGGCCATAGACTAAATTCAGAACCTGCTGCTCTGAAGCTTATGAGGCTTAAGAGGTTATCTATAAATGCATCACCCAATTGGCAATAATGACTACTTGGAGCTCATGAATATTCAAATGGTGTTTGTCCTTGAAAACCTTACATTTTTCATCCAGTGAAATGGTGAGGAAACTGAATTTTAAAATAAAGTTACACTTTGCTTGTATGTTAACTTATCGCTGAAAAGAGACTCTGCTATTGAAAATGAGGTTGGTGGTCTGGCTGGACACTTGAGGAGGGGATCTACATCCTTTCTGAGGATGGGGCCTGGCAAAATCAAATGGCAGTTTGGAGGCAGGTCTTGCGGAACTTGAGGAAAGCAACCAAGGGGGCACATTTATTAATCCTTGTAGTACAGAGTAGTAAAGTTGTCCTAGTCATAGTGGAGAACTGCATTATCTATGCAAAGCAAAGGAGGCCAGGATGTGAAGGAGAATCACTTAGGGTTTAAGTAATTACAACAGTAACGTTTTCTCTGCATGTTTTTCAAATAGTCTGGTTTCTCAGGCATTCTGACTTGGATGGTCAGCCAGAGAGAGAGAAAGAGAGAGAGAGAGAGAAAGAGAGAGACAGAGAGAAAGAGAGAGAGAGAGAGACCCATCAATCACTCCGTCACAAAAGAAATTTGGCATGTGTGAGACTGCAAAATTCTCTTCCTTTTCAGCCAAAGAAAGACGAAATGTAGATGTAGACTTCCCTTAGTGTTAAACTGCATCTTGAATACGACCCTTGACAGGACTTCAGATGGAAATTATTTTGCGAGGACAGAGAAAGTAAAGTAACATTTCAGGTTAAGCATTCTTAGAAGACACTACAGGAGGGAAAAAAGATGAATTGAGCCCTGAAATATGCTAAGTCATTTTCTTTGGGTCCATGCCTTGCCTATCGGACATTTCTTCCTGAATAAACCACAAAGTAAAGAGTAAATCACAAGATTTGTCCTGTAGGACAAACCACAGTACACTACCTTTTTCTAACCACCAACCACACTTCTTTTGAATTTTAATTTGATGTTTAAAAACAAACCTCTCAGTTACACGCTAAGAATCCCTAAGTCTTTATCCTTGCATTCCCAGTATCTGGGATTGTGTTTGTCTATAAAAATGACCAAGAAGATTTTGTAGATTATCCAAAATACTGAGTCCAAATATTGAACTAATGAAAGGATTGGTAAGAAAACTCTACTTTCTCATTTCTCAGTTATAATTTTGAGGACCACGAATTTATCTCAGCGGCACAAGCGCCTGTCTAGCTTGTGGAAGGTCGTGAGTTCAATCTCCGGTACCAAAAAATAAAAAATTTGAGCAAGCTTAAATACTAACATTTATTTTCACTCATTATGACTCCGAGTACAGACACTGGCATTCTCAGGTGTTCAGATTGAAAAATGCAAATATCACATTCTCCAATGGCAGAGCCCACTGAAGCTGCATTTAATACCACAATGAATGGAACTTCCACTTTGCATAATAAGATTACTAAACTAATAGTCCTTATTTCTTCCTAACTCTTTCAAGTTCAAAATATTTTGAAAAATATGTATATGTTTACTACAACTTAAGGTAGCTTCTGACAAATCTGATTTGTCAAGACCTAGTAAAAGTCATTGGCTACAAACAGTCCTTATCTTTTTTGGTTTGTTTTAATCTACAGTTTTATGGGTATTTTTCAAATGAAAATTTTTAAATGAGTTGTGGATTGCCAAAAGTTAAGTAAAGTACCTCAAAGATTGCTGATGATCTTTCCACTCCAAATATAATACTAGTTTTCATAAATTTAGTTCATCTAATTACTCCCTAGTTATAAGTTATGCTTATTGTGCTGCCATTTCTCCAAAATATTAGCTCTAATATTGTGTTAAAGTACCTTGATTTCCCTTGATTTTCATTTATTTCTTCTGCCTGAGAAGTAGACAGGTTATCTTATGGTGACTCATTATCTCATCACTTCAGAGAAATTGGATTGGAATGATAGCATTCAATGCACATAGACCTTGTTAATAATATGACAGTTCAGATGATCGTGTTAACTTGATTGGCTTCGGAGATGCCCAGGGTACTGGTGGAACATACATATCTGTGGATGATGTATATGCCAGCAAACTGAGGAGGACAGACCTACCCCAGCTGTGTGCAGTACAAACAAGTAGGCTTGTAGACTGAATAGAACAAAAAGGGAAAGAAGAATGCCTGCTGGTTCTAAAGAGCTCCAGTCTTCCCAAGTGGGTGTGTCTTTTACTGTCATCTCCTTTTGACAACAGACTCCAGGTCTCCGATTCCGTCAGCCTTCCAATACAGACTTGCAACAGTGAACCTCTGCTGAGCCTTCAGGCCTTCAACTTTGGATTGATGGTGCATCCTTTATCCTTGTTTAGTAGCTTCCATCTTTGGCTGAGCAGCTACTTGATCCTCTGGCTCTCCAGCATGCAGATGGCCATGGCAAGATTTCCCTCCTCCAATTCTACAGGTGGCCACTGTGGACTCTCCCAGCTCGGATCCTGAAAGCCTACCTGATAAATTTCTTTGCATAATTATACATATATTTCCTACTTATTGTGTTTCTCCAGATAAGCCCAATAATAATAAGTTTAATTTTTTTATAATTTACTTATACTGATAAGATGTTTAGAGATAAACATTTAAAATAGAATGAACCATAGAAAATAAGTCTACCTGTCTTAAAATCATAAGAATAGAAAGTAAGTACACAATAAGGAATCCCTTAGTCCTTCCACCCCTCCCTGCTTTTTTTAGTGTCTTAGCTGGCCTTGAGTTTGCTATACAGACCAGGCTAGCCGGGAACTTGCAATCTTCTTGCCTCAGCCTCCCAAATGCTAAGACCACACGTATGTACCACCACACCAGCTCCCTATATTTTAAACTATTTTGTAGCTGCCTTGGTTACTTTTCTCTCATTGCTGAGACAAAATACTCAATACCCAAAATTGAGAAAGTAAAGGTTTATTTAGCTCCCAGTTCATGGAGGTTTCAGTCTAATCAGGTGGCTCCAAAGCAGGGTGGCATGGTGAGGGTGGCTCCAAAGTGTAGTGGCAGCAAGAGCAACAAGAGCAGAAAAAAAGGAAGCAAGCCTCTTTTCCTCCCTTGTATTGTATGCAGAATACCTTCTACCCCAGGACAAGTGTGGTACTCACACCATCTCCCTGGCCTCCTCTTGCACAGGATAAGGGTGTTTACAAATTGAGGACCCTGGTCGCCTGCTGAATCCCTTCGTCAAACTTCTCAAGTCAACACAATGTAACAACCATTACAGTGGTACTCATAATTAGGAATGGAATCCTTGGATAAAGCATGGCCTTGTTATCCACTCTTCTAATTCATAAATGGAACCTAGGATGCCAATTAGTATGTTTTCATAATACAATTTTAAACATCCATTGTCTTCCCTTTTGTGTATAGCTAAGCATTCATGTTTTGCTTTCAAACAGAACCCCAAAACTTTTCCCCTTCTTGATGACACACAAGCAAAAAGTTGAATTACCCCAAAAAGAAAAGTAGGGAAGTACAGTAATTACAAATACATAATAGGTGTCATACAGAGAGGAACTAAGTGTTATGTGAATTACCTTTCTTTGTCTTCTTGACAAAGCAATATCTTAAACAGTTGGAAAACAGAGCACATGCAATTTAAAATTTGTTTACCCTAGGATTTCATTTTGCTACAACACATAGTAAAATTTTAACATCATTTGCCATCATGATTTAGAGGGTATGTGTGTTTTCACTTACTAATGGTTCGTTCCAAACTCACTGGTCAAGTGTGCAATTACATGAGCAAAGTTCTGGAGTTGAATGAAAAGGGAGAATCATACAGGGTAGTATTCGCCATTGACAGAATGACTTTAGACTTTTCTTATATGAGATGTCGTATGATGCTGCAATATATCTAGATTAGAACCCAGTTTCAAAAAAATGTACTAACAAATTTATCTTTCTGTTTTTGATTGAACTAAATGTGAACCATGGGGCGATATATAGCATTCAAGGAAAGTAGGACTCATTTTTTTTGGCAAACATGTACACAAAACACGACCAAGGTGTATAAAATTAAATAGTGCCTTTTATCAGTTCAGGTTTTTCTCAGCCATCACTTAGTCTTTTTTAAAGCCTAATAAATTATGAACCAAAGAGGATATTGAACATTCTGAGGAACAATAATTATGTGTTTGCTTTCAGTAAACAAAATTGCATTCGGTGATTCTTCTAGAAATGTTTGCAGAAAGAACAGCATTAGCTAACTTGATGTAAGGTTGCCACATAGAGCAGGAGCTGTCAGACACAGCATAGTTAACATTTTTCAAATTCATGGACTTCTAATAAGATTGTAACCTTCAGACAACATTTAAAATAAATTACATTTTTTCCTGCTGGACACAATTTATTGCTCTCTAGAATATATACAGTGGCAAAAAGAGGATTTTATTAGAAACATTCAGTGAAATAGAGATGTTTTTAGACTTTGGGAAGAAAAGAAAAAGATCAAGTTTGAAATAATGGTAATATCCCTAAGGTCAAGCATTTCCTGTCAGTTAATGAATAACTGTGTTAGAGGACCCCAAGGCAAAGCTTACTCCTTAAACAGCATTGTGTATAGCTGATAAGGATTTTCATATTGACATTTTCTGTGGTTTCCCACTAGTCTCTTTTTAAAGCCATGGTCCCTATTGATCCACATCCCTATGTTCCCTTTTAGACATTCTTCTCAAGAAATATACTTTCATAGATTAGTAAATGTGTGCGCAAAGAGAAAGCCATGACCCCAGGAAAAAATTGTGTAGCAACAGTAATAGATTTAATACAAGATGTCTGCCATTCTCTGGAGAATGAGTTGTAAGTAGAGAGGACGGGAAAAGATGGCAGTAAGTTTGCATTTCTACACCGAAAGAGAAAAGCGTGTGTTTCACAAAATATGGCAATTTTTGAATTTTTATGTATCATTTCTTTAAAATGATTTGGGGTTAATTGAATGTGGGGATTTAGGCACAATGCCAGCTGTTCTCGTTTTCATATTTCCATATTTTAATTAGTTATAGTCAACATGCAAACTTTCTGGAATATTGAAAAGGCAGCATGAGGCTAATTTAATGAAAAGAAATTTTTTAGACTATTAAACAGGTTGATGATCTAGTCCAATTTTAAAATCTTTTCTAAGCTTGGGGTAAAATGCAAGAATTGCATATGTAAAAGAGAATTTTTAGGTTTTCTAGTTCAGATTTTCATGTTTCAGAAGCTGTTACAAAGTGATTAACTGATTTGCCTAAAGTCAATAATACTACATGAAGGAACTCACAGGTATCAGAGCCAGGAAAATGATTGCCTGTACATTACTGTTAAAAGTTCGAATCATTCCCAAAGATTCAGAGATAAGATCACATTGTAATGTAGTTACCAGTTACACAAAAACCTTACTCTTTGTGTCCAGAAGCTAAGACAAGAACAAACTAGAAGGATTAGACATCTCCACTAATAACCCCAACAGGGACTGACTTTATCCATAGTTTTATCCATAGTACTTGGCTTACATTTCACCTAGGTCATTTTTGAAGTGTTCACCAATCTTTTCTTCCATGATACTTTAGTTTCACTGATTCTGTTTCTGCTTCTATGCCACAAATGTGGCTTGGAAACAACTATATTGCTACTTTATGGCAAATATGAGACTTGAGCATCCTATATGGCCTAATATAACACGCAGTTCTCCCTAGGATCTTTCCACATCCATGCCACCATAATTGAGCAGCAGAACCCAGGATCCATATTTCCAGGACTCCCTAGCATCTCTGTCTCCTTCTCTTCTCACTCCTTCTTGGCCAAATGAAGAATTCTAAGTTGACAGTTTTCTTTTTCTTGTTTTTAATAGCATTAGTGATGACGTTGGCACTGTTCTAATGTGTACTCTTTCTGATGACAAGTCAGTATTCATGCTTATCATGTATGTTTTTTGTGTATTTTTACCTTCTGGCTGTATGTACCTTTATTTTTATTTCTAAACAATATGACTATGATAGCCTGTGCATTTTTATGATTAAAAGTAATGGTTTGGGTCTTTACATAGAAATATTTCATAAATTTGAAACTATTTCAGCCATTAGTCTTTGATTGCTTTTGTTCTTATTTTGCAATACAGGGGATTGACCGATGGCCTTTACACAAGGCTGGTTTCCAAGTGCTTTTTAATTTGTGTATTATATTTTGAGACAAGGTCTCTTGCTCAGTTCCCCAAGTGGGTCCTGAATTGTGACCCTCCAGAGAGCTGTGGTGGTGTTTTGAGTAACATTTAGTATGTGAATTGGTGAACTAAATAAAGCAGATAGCCCACCATAACAATAGCAGCAATCTTCCCATCCCCTGAGAGTCTGTATATAACAAAAAAGTAAAGGAAGATTAACTCACCCTCTGCTTGATTGCATTAGTTGGAACTTTAATCTTTCCCTGCCTAGGATTAAATAACATTAGCTTTCCAACTCTCATATCTTCAAACTGTATCAAAGACTTTCCTGGGTGTCTAGTTTTCAGAAAGCAGATAGTGGAACTTCTCAGCATCAACACCAAACACTACCTTGCTGTAAATCTCTAGGTTGGTTCTATTTCTGTTGGAGAACACTGAATAATACATCAACTAAATATCCAAATACATTTCTCAATAATTCAGCTTTCCACATATATGCAGAACACAATTCCACTACACTTTTCTTTCACTATATAAGGATTCCTGTAATGTATGTTTCATTTCCTTCTGAGACTATCAGAAATGGAATGTATCTTTATGGAATGATTGTATCTTTATGGATGATGATTCAGGTTTTCTTTGAAGAGATTTAGATGTTTTTCTACAACACTGCTCACTTCATTTTGAGTCACCACTGGTGGTCTTTAAAAATCAGATTTTCTAGTAAAAGTCCATGAAACATTATGTGTTTTCTGTCACGTTCCTCAATATTTTTCCAACCTCCATCTATGCCCAATTCTAAAGCCACATTCATACACATTTTAAATTATGTCACATATATTTGGCACTCCACTTCCAGCTACCAAATTCTGTATTAACATTCTATTGCTGCTGTAATAAATTACTAGTAACTTAAGGGCTTAATAGAAATTTATTACCTTCAACTTCTGTTAGGCTGAATCACTAGGCCGACTTCCAGATTTCTAGGGAAGAAATCATTACCTTGACTTTTCCATTGTTCCTAGAATTTGCAAAAATTACTTGGTCATAGCTCCTCTTCTCAACCTTCAAAGCCAGCAGTGCTGGGCTAAATTCTCACATCACAGCTCTCTTCTTTCTCCTTGTGTCCCAACTCTCACCCCTGGCACAGAAATGTTTACCACATTTCAGGATTTGTGTGATTGGGCTCACCCAGATAATCCAAATAATCTTCCTCCTAAAGATTCATAACCTTATTCACATTTGCAAACTCCCTTTGAGATGTTAAAATGTCATTTTCACAGTTCCTAATGATTACTTTGGATATGGATATCTTTGTGGGATCATTATTCTGCTTACTAAAATTTGAACCCAAAATTTGGGTACTTTTGTATTTGTTTGCAATTTGTTGCTATATATTTCACAATGAAAGAAACAGAAGTTGATGGGATTGTTTTATGTCAACATACTCTTAGTTTTATATTTTTTTTTCTTTTCTCTTTTTTACTTGTTTATTTATTTTTTGGTACTGTGAATCAAATTCAAGACCTTGTGCTTGCCAGGCAGGCACTGCACTGCTGAGATACATCCCTGGCCTCAGGGACACATTTTTCTAGGTAAGTATGTCATTTTATTTATATTGTACCAATACATAATATTCATATCATATTACATATTTGAAGATTATTTTTGAAGCACCATGCTTTATAAATTTAAAATTTTGAAAATATAATATATAAAAATGATCTCACTTCAATCATCAAGATTAAAATAATAAAAATTCTCAAGTATAAAATTGTTCAAAACAAGCATAATTTCAAAACTGATGCATATATGTTAAAAACTATGTTTATATTAGTACTATGTGGCACTCTGAATACACGAAAAAGTATTTACTATTTTATTATGACCTTTACAGAAATTACATAAGTCTTGAATTATCTAAAAACTGAAACAAGGCAAATTTACATAAAAAAGAACTGCTGAAGATGCTACAGGAAACATTTTATTATAAAAACATAATATATTTTGTAAAAATAGAACATTGTGGCATTATATTTGATCCTTATATTTCATTAGTGAATTGAAGGATAAGGAGAGATGATTTTGAAAGCCTTTTTTAAAAATCTAGTATAAAATTTTCATTGGTTAAAAAATGGGCTATGACAGCATATTAAGACCCAAGTGTGTAAAAGAAAAGCTAATATAAAAGTTGCAGTGGTTCAAAAGTCAAAATATTAATCCAAGAATTCCATATATATATGGAATTAAAATATTTACATATATTAATCAAGGAAAATAACTTGGAAAATCATGATAAAGTAATAAAAATAGAGGGCTTAGCTATCTTAAGCAGATGGCATAACTCCCGTCTAAAATGTCCTGGATTTATTTCTAATGATATTTGTAATTATCAATGTGTTTAAATATAAAGCATAAATATTTGGTTTTGAATTATGAGAAAAAAATGAAAACAAAAGAAGCAAAAGAATAAACTATTAACTATCACCCCTTGATATGTAATTAATAATACCATATTTTAGTATAGAAAGTTCCACAATGTATGGAATGTGTAAATAGTCCTCTCCCCCCAACCCCCGCAAGTCTGTGACATTGAGAAAGAAATAAAAGACTTAAGAAAGTGGATGGTGATAGGCTATTTTAAAAGCAGTGCAGAGAAGCAGGAGACAGCTAAGGGAGGGATTTATTGGGGGTGAGGTCGCGGGGAGGAATGTTCACCCAGCATGGCTGAACTACTTCCTCAGCCGGGTACAGAGGGGATGGGGGTTATATGATCCTTGACCGGAAGGGACGGCACTGGGGGCGAGCACTGATGACGTGTAACAGACTGGTGGGAATTTCGGCATTCCAGCGCACACAGGAGGAAGCTGTAACCGGGGAGGGAGGGACTAGTGGTTCGGCTATACCACTGCCGCTATGTTCAGTAATTTATATTAGGACAGAAACCTTTCAGATGGAAGGACCAAAAATTTACATAAGACCTGCATTTATTTTCCATGTTTCTAATTCCATTTTGAAAATTTTAATTATTTGTCCTTAAAATGATAAATCCAATGAACACAAAAGAGTTGTAAATATACCAAGGTTAACAATAGCATATTTTATATAATCAGCGTATGGTGGGTAAAAATCATGATGAACTTATCATATTCACGTTGAGGAAATTTCCTGGCTAAATTCCTCCAATATTATTCTCAAAACCACCTAAACATTTAAACAATTATAAATTGTAAATTCAGATCTTAATGAAAAAGTTCAATGTTTTCCTTTAAAGTCTTCGCCAACAAGCTATATACCTCCTTTGAGATGGATTATGTACTTTTAGAGGACAGGTAAAAGGATATAATGTGTAAAAAAGTTGGCCCAATGACAATTACTTGGATTAAATCTATTTTAGAATAGATTCTAAAAAAAAAAAATCACGAAGCTGACAACCTTTCTGTAAGTAGTTCTTTGGAGGTCTAAGTATTATGTTTAATTTTTAGCATTCTTGCCACAAATTTTCATATTTGTAATGATCACATCTACAGAATGAAATTTTTTACATTCAAACAGTCTCATGGGCTGTGATTGAGAAGTTAAACAGACAAAAGAGGTAGTGATAGCTGCATGCAGTGCTAGAGTAAATCATAAATGTCATAATACAAAAGTCTAAAAGGAATGACATTAAAAACTCTTCTCCCCTCAACATTTTCCCTGGTTCCTTTGTAAGAGAGATTGCCTCAACTGTGCTGGTATTTGATTGCAGAGAGCAGTCATTTTAAAAGGAGACAAAAAAGAAATAAAAATCATTCTAAAAGTAAGAAGAAATTAATATCTCAATCTGTATTTTGCCACAGGTTTAAAGAATATATTTTGGATCACTAGGAAGTAGTTTTAATAAAATTATTCAAATTTTAAAGCATTTGTTCCTGCTCAGAGATCAGCCCCACTAGGTATTTATATCCATTTTAGTTAAAGATTTCACTCTAATATCAGTGAACATTTTTTCTATCAAGTTTTCCAATATACACATCAAGAACAAACCGATACTTAAATAATAATGGACAATTTAATGCAAATTCAGTCTATGCACTTAGTACTTACTTCTCTTGGTTGGAGATCTAGTCCAACATCACATTAATGTATTTTTTTAATTTTTTTATTTTTATTAATACATTTTTGTGGTACATAATGACTACATTCATTATGGGGAACAGGTGCATGTACATAACATCTTATTTTTATGTCCCCTTCCCCTCTATTTCCCTCTTCCCTCCATCTCTTGTTCTCCTTCCTATTTGCAAAAGATTTATCTCCCTGTTTCTTATTGTCTGCCTTTTATTTTGATTTTTATTTATGCTTTGTTTCTCATATAAGAGAAATCATATGATATTGAAGCTTATGTGCCTGATTTATTTCACACAACATAATGATCTCAAGTGGCACTCATTTTCCTACAAATGAATCAAATTTATTCTTAACTTGAATACTCTGGGTAAAGAAACAAGAAAAATTGCCCTATTTCTTTATTAAAAAATATTTTATCTTTAATGTGTGATATGTCTAAACAAAGGAAATAATGTTAATATCCATGCAAGAACTAATATATGCTGAAGAATAATGTTTTAAAAAACTGTATCCATAGTTCACTAAATTTGCACTTATTAAATTATTCCATCTTTATTTTTGAATTAGATGGGATTATTTAATGATGACTTTGTGCCAATGGATATTGTACACTGATATCTTTGCTTGTGGCATCTCCTATTTAAAATATTTATGAGCTTGCTGATAGTCTATTAATACTTGAATACAATATATTTCATGGAAATCTATCCTATAAATTCAAAAATAAAATATTTTTCAATATAAAGTAAAAAAATCTCATCAATTGAGGAGATGACAAAAAGTTACTCAAAACTTTTCTCCATGTACACCTCTGCTTTGATAATTCCATAAAGGCCTCACTAGATTGAATGTATATTTTTCTATAGTAGATGTTTATGAGATTATGTGCCATTTTCTTGAATAGGTAATATGAGAGCCAGGTAGAATAGAGAACAAAGCTCTGAAGCTGAAAAGCCAAGAACTAGACCTTGTCCCACTACAGCATGTTTCAGTGATGATGATGCCATTTCAGTGTTGAGGATGTGTGAGTTTTACCTTTGCTATATTAGATTAAAAGGTGGTTCTCTAACTGTTCTGCACAAAAGAAATCTATCTTCTCACCCCCGACCAAAGTGAGAATGCCTATACATTTTGTTCAAGACTATAGGTAAGCCTCCTTTGAGGCTTTGCATTTATCTGATAGAAGGATTCTGATGAAGAGTCCAGGTCTAGCTAGGTCCAAACTTTACATGAGATTTTTAGCCCTAAGCATAGGATCCATCTGGTGCACTCCCTGGGTGTGGGAGATGTGCAGAGAAGATGACCTTCCCAGGCAAGACTTCAAGAACATTCTGTTTAAGATTCTCTCAGAAGTGCGATGAACTCCATGTCTCCCCCATGACACCATTCTGTGGAGGAAATTCAAGGGAGGTATGAAAGGTTTACAATCCTGAAGCTTCTCTGATGTGACTTCCTCATGCTATCACAGTAAATGATGAAAGGCTTCACTGTTCCTTTAATTTGGGGCTTATTGCTTAATGAGTTAATCCTATACCTGTCAGCTCAACCCTGCAGCTCAGCTGAGTTCCTGACACCTAAAACACTAAAGTCCATTCTTAGAACAAAAGAGCAAGTACTCAAGTTTTCTGACTTCTATCATATCAAGGTCAATGGCTAGCATGGGAACTTTCCAACATGTTGGAAGCACATTCTAAGGTTCTAAGTAGCTATTAATAAAAATAAGGAAAGTGCATCACTTGTTTAAAAATTTGTTAATGATTTGATAAGTTAGGTCACTATGACTATCTGAAACTCCATTCTGTTATGCTGCTAAGTTAGTTTTCAGTTTATTTACATACTGGGTCAGGCTGCAGTTTTATTAAGTAGGGAAATTTGAAGTAGGGAGACAGCCTCAAGCTAATGACTTGCTGCTTATTTAATTTAGCACACTAATTAAGCAGCAATTATGAATAGTGTGTTATAGTGGCACAAATAAGCAACATTCATGTCACTCTTCACTCTACCCCTTACTGTTCATGTTAATATTATTGCCTTTATGGCTAAGCAAAATGAAATTCTGACAAGTGAGCTACCAAAGTTTCAAAGTTGGTCTCAGAATTAGAATTCTACATTCTCCTTCTGTCTATTGTAGTATAGCTACCTCTCTAATAGATAGATGACTAACAATATTTGCTTAATTAAACTGAAATGTTAATATTTCCTTGTAAACAGTAGCTAAGCATCAGAACAATCTAAAATTAGCTCATCTGATTCTCTTCCAAAATTAATTAGTCCATTCTGCCAGAGTTCCAGAAACCTTTTGGTTATGACTTGATATTACTGATAAGTTTTCTTTTATATTATAAAATCTTTTGTTGGCACAGGATATGAAACAAAGAAGAGAGAGAGGTTTTGGAGTGTAAGTTATGTCATAATTCTGACTCAGGTCAGCCAGTCAATTTAAAAAAAAATAAAGAAAAAATAATAAAAGAAGAGAAAAGGTCAGGAATTTTTTTGTTACTGTTTTTGTTCATATGTATACTTGTTTCTGCAAATGGTTTCAATGAATCATTTCAAACCTGAACAAGAAACAGATGTCTGTTAATTAGAGATTTGAATTTAATGACATGGTTGCATAGGTATGGCACACAAAACATCTGTGTTCTAGTACCTAACATTAATTTAATTTCTTTATAGGAGTCATTTACATTTTTCTTCATTTTCAATAAATTGTTTTTCACTGCTCAAAATAACATTGTAGTTGTGAGGTTGATGTCACCTAAACAACACTATGAAGCTAACTCCACAGCATTCACTTAATGAGTTCTGCATTCTCATGCTGAGCTATACTGAACTGTATACAAAAATCACAAGTGAGTTAATCCTAGTTAGGTGGAAACTACATACTTTGTAGTACAATTTAAGGATCAGTGATATTAATAAAACATAACTCATGACAAAGCACTTTAGATATATTTGTTCATGTAGTCCATTAAGAGTTCCTGGAGGAAATCATGACTTTTCCACATTTACAAATGAAATTGAGACTCAGAAAAGTTATAGCAACTTGTCAGGAGTCACAATTTTAGCAAGTTACAGAGTTCATTAAGAAGCTCTTTTACCTGAGTTGTTGCTCTAGTCTTCACATGCGCTGGCCTTGAGAAGTTCATCTCACTTAGTTACTTTTGTCATCACTGAGACAAAATGCCTGACACCCAAAGTTAAAAGGGGAAAGTTTTATTTTAGGTCAGTTTGTAGAAGTTTCAGTGCATAATTGGCTGGCTCCAAGACAGGGTGTCAGATAGCAGAGAGGTAACAGTTTGTGGCCATGTACATCAGCAAAAACAACAAGAGAGAGATAAACCTTTTTCTGTCCCTTATATTGTATGCACTCTACCCAGATTAGGGAAGTTCCAATCCAATCAGTGGACTGATTCTGCAATCACACACCCTTAATCCCAGAACCCTTAATTCTAGCATTGAACCATGAATGAGTCACAAACTCTAGATTCAGCTACCTTGAAAAAAAAGCCCCATCTAAAAGTCATGAGTCTTTAAGGGAACATTTAGATACAAACCATAACACCACTCAAAGATGGAGCTCTATAAATGCAGCAATTCGAGTCCACTCCTGTTTTGCATTGTGCAAGTCCATTAACTACCGAATTCACAGCTATTCAATTTGTTTTTTAGGTTGTCTCAAGTTCAATGTTTGGGTTCTATTTTTAATTCCTGCCTCTAGAAGTCATGAGAAGTTAAAACAACACCAGTATTTTCAAAAACAACTGTCAGAACTCAGTAGAAGGGTACATCAGGCAATCACTGGATTCTAGACCAATGACTCCCACTATTGTATTAAAAAAAATACTGCTCTTTGGTAGCAGTGATGGTAACTTGCTAGCAGCCCTTTCATCAGTCATACACAGAAAGTCAACTAGGATGCTAGAGAATATGGAATTTTTTTGCTGTAAAATGCCAACAGTTTGCTATGAAACAAAAAGCTAGAAATGCAGTCTTGGTCACTTCTGGTAATTGAGCCTCAGAGTAATTTCTAAAAATTAGAAAATATGTAAGTAATCTCTGGTGGCATTCAGAAGAAAATCTACGGATTTTTCTTTTTGTGAAATTTATTTTCAATAAGAGAGACCAAAACCTCATACAATAGTATTTTGTTTTGTTTTGTTTTTTCTGCATGTAATAAAGTTATGGTACACTTGGACGTTTTTGGCAATCTCTATAGAGTATTTTCCAGCTT
>RJWT010009968.1:0-24640 GCA_004365215.1 Cuniculus paca | reverse complement strand
CATTCATCTGTTAGTGGGAACCTGAGCTAGTTCCGTATCTAGGTATTGTGAATTGTGCTGCAGTAAACATGGATATGCAGATATTCTTTAGTGTACTGACTTTAAATCCTTCAGACGCATACAAAGGAGTGGTATGGTAGGGTCATATGGTACTTTTATCTTGGTAACCTCGATGCTGATATGCATAGCAGTTATACTAATTTACATTCCCACCAACAGTCTAGAAGGGTTCTCTTTCCTCTGCATCTCTATGAACATTTATCACTTGATTTATTCTTGATTCTGAGATGAAATGGAATCTCTGGGTGTTTTTTGCATTTCATTTATTAATTTAGTTATTTTTCATTTATGGTTCTAGGGATTGAGTCGTGAAGGCCTTTGAACTAAGCTACTTTTTGCAGTAAGGGCTGCTCTTCAGCCCTTTTTCTGGTTTGTGTTTTTTGAAGCAGGGTCTCCTTGTTGCCCAGTCTGCCAGAGTGGTGGGATTACAGTGTGAGCACCATACCTGGCCCTCAGTGTGCTTTTGATTTTCACTTTAAGGGTGGATAAAGATGCTGAACACTTTTTTTCATGTACTTGTTGGTCATTGGTACTTCTTCTGGGAAGTATCTGTTCAATTCATTTGCACATTTACTGATTGGGCTAATTGGTTTTTTTGGCATTAAGTTTTTGTGTTCTTTATATATTTTAGATATTAATGCTCTATCTGAAAAGTAACTGGCAAAGATTTTCTCCCATTCTTTAGAATGTATCTTCACTGTTGATTTTGTGTGTGTGTGCTGTGAAGAAACTTTTTAATTTGACATAGTCCCATTTATTGATTCTTGCTGGTATTTCTTGTGTATTGGAGACCTATTTGGAAGTCTTTTCCTGTGACTTTGAATCTTTCCCTATGTTTTCTTTCACCAGTTTCAAAGTTTCACATCTGTTACTTTGGTCATTGATCCATTTTGAATTAATTTTTGTACAGAGTGCATTCATAGGGATCTAGTTGCAGTCTTCACCATAAGAATATCCAGTTTTCTCAGCACCATTTGTTGAAAAGGCTGTCTTTTCTCCAGTGAATATTTTTGTCTCCTTTGTCAAGAATCAGATGTGGTGAATTGGGTAGTTTTTGTGTCGTCTGTTCTATTCCATTGTTCTACATACCTGTGTTTGTGCTGGTATCACACTGTTTTTCTTTTGAAAACTCCTATGTCATGCCTGCAGCATTTTTGTTTTTGCCCAGGATTAATTTGGCTATTTGAGGTATTTTGTGTTTCTATAGGAGTTGGAAGGTTTTTGTTTTTGGTAGTTCCGTGAAGAATGTCATTGAAACACTGAGGTGATTTCATCGAGCCTGTCATATGGCTATTTCTGCAATGTTAGTTCTACCAATCCACGAGCATGGGAGGCTTTTTCATCTTCCGACTCTCTCCTTCCATTTCTTTCTTCATAGTTCTATAATTTTCATTGTAGAGATTGTTTTATCTCAGTTAAGTTAGTGTCTAGTTATTTTTTTAAGGTATTATGAATGGAATTGCTTTCCTGATTTCTTTCTCAGCTAGTTTAGTACTGATGTATAGAAAAACTGTTGATTTTTAAATGTTGATTTTTGTATGCTGATACTTTTTATTCAACTATAAAGAAGAATAAAATGATATCATTTCTGGAAAGTGGGTATAAACCAAATAAACCAGACTCTGAAGAGAAGTATTGCATATGTTTTCCCTAATACGCAGAATTTTTAAAAAATAGTGAGGGATGCAATTAGGCAAGAGGAAAGAAATAATTAGGAGAAGAGTGGTAGCTATAAGGGAGGGTAATAGAAGAAACCAATATGATCAAACTGTTACATGCATGTATGAAAATACTACATTGAAACCTAACATTTTGTAAAATTAATATTCACTAATAAAAATGTATTTAAAAAGTTGAACATACTTAGAAGTATTTGTTGTTCATTATTACACCTAGTGTCCTCAGAGATGAAGCCAGGTGACATTACCACTCAATCGGTATCAGCATAATAACATCAGACATTTATTGAATGCTTTCTGTGTTGTGCAATGTATGGTGATAAGGATGTGAAATAGCATCACATCTCATTATATTCTGCCCCTGAGAGTCGTATAATTGTGACCTGGTAAATTGCAATCTGGTGAATCGCATACAGTGCCTGTTTACTGAACTCGATCTGACTCGTTTTCTTCTTCTAAAGAACAATTTTGTTATAACAGATGCCCCTCAACTTCCAATGACATTATATTCCTATAAATCCATCATAAATTCAAAACATCATTAGCTTCCTGAACATCATAGCCTAGCCTTACCTGCCTTAAAGATGGTCAACCTACATACATTAACCAACTGTTGGACAAAATCATCTAACAAAAACGCTAATTTAAAATAAAGTGCTGTCTTGTGTAATTCACTGAATAGTTGTATCCAAATAATACTGGCAAAACAGTAGTGTATCATAGTGTCCAGTTGTTTTCTCTCACCACCTTGTGCCCCTCTGAGAGCTACAGCTCTATGCTGCTGCTCAGCGTCACAAGACAGCATCTGGGATCATCCTGTGTGTTACTCGTGCCCCAAACAGTTAAGATTCAAAAGATGATACGTGGATGGATTGATGGATGGCAGACGGACAGACAGATGGACGAATGGACAGATGAACAGACAGATGGACAAATGAACTTTTGAACCTTTGAACTGAATTACATCCCCAGTCCTTTTTAAAATTTTTATTTCCAAATAGGGTTTTCTAATTCACTAAGTTACCAGGGTTGACTCCTGTGTTAGCCTCCCATAGTGCCAGGGGTTGTGTCACTATGTCCAATTAAATTGTATTAAATATGTACTAAATACATGCCTCATTATAAAGTCAAAAGTCACTTATTAACTGTAGCCACCATAAGTCAAGAAAATTCTGTAATATCATCATCATTACCATTACATTTAAATACTTAAAAGAATTCTTTCTTAGTAGAGGCAGTTCCCTCCCAATCAGTTCTTACTAAGAAGCTCAAAAGATATATAAATATTTCTTTGCCAGAAATTGCTGCACATGAAAGAGGGTATGGTATTGATCATATTTTTTAGAAACAAATATTTGACAACATTGGCCATCTGGTAGTGTATATTTTGGGGGACAATGAGGTAAATTTTTATTTTACTGAAGTTTTCAAGAATTTTATCTCATAAAATTGTTTATGTTTATGGTATACAACTATATATATATATACATATGTATATATACACACATATATATTGTGAATAGCTAAATCTAGCTAGCATATATATTGTCTCATTTATTCATTTTTTCCTTGTGAGAACACTTAAAACCTACGTTTTAACAACTTTCAAGTATACAATATGTTATCATTAATTATAATCACCATGTTATACAATAGATTTCATGACTATTCTGTCTCCCTAATTTTTATATTCTTTTACCAACATATTTCTAATCCCTGTACTCTTTGACCAGCCTGAGTAACTACAGGTTTACACTCTTATTATTCTGAATTCATCTTTTTAAAATTCACATCTAAGTGAAATAATATGGTTTTTATCTTCCTGCATCTGGCTTATCTGATTTAATATAATGACCTCTAACTTTGTACATTTGCACCAAAATGGTCAAAATATTTTAAGTTTCTTACATTTATTTTAAATTAAAATTATCTCCGGGTTCTCAGACATATGATTGTTGTCTGTGTACCCAAAAGACAGCAATGACATGGCCACTCCACCTGCCATGAACAAGTCAATGACAGAATTACCAGTTTTGCCCAGCCCATGAGCTTAGCTTCTGACTAGAAGCTGTTTGACTCTTCTGCCCTGTGAATTCTTTAAAAAAACTGAGTTGGGGGTAACACTGAATTTGAACTGTAAATTTTGACCTTAGGTTATGAGTTATTTTTTTTTTACCCACATACAAGCATTTAAGTATAATCATTAACTATCTATGTGTAATTCCTCACCTGTGTGACCTTCTTACCATTTTTTGGTTTCTCTCTTCCCAAATATACTCATACAACCATCCGTGGGTTTCAAAAACCTAAATTCTTTTTGTTAATTTTATGTTTTCAGCTATCTGGAGCACACCTTTAATGACACTGACCCATTTGTTTCATGCCAGTATATTCCACATCAGACTTTCCCTTTATGTAAAGTGCCTTTAGAATTTAACCTTTTTTTAGAGGAAATAAATGTTACTGATAGATGGAACGGGCAATAAAAGCATCATCTGAGAATTTATTAATGTAACTCTGCAGATCTCTTCGATGTGCAAGATAGTTGGCAATATTGAGGAGCATTTTGAGTGAAGAGTAATGTGAAGAAGATGTGGATTGATGTGCCAGTGGTTGTGGGTTCATATCAGAGACATAAAGAAAACACTTCGCTCTCTTATCCATCATACACATTTAATCTTGGAGATTTTACTGTGCGGTTAGTTCACTTTGTAAGTCAAATCCAGGGATGAAAAAGAAGAGTCTTATATGTTTTGCCTGACAGTAGTAATGTTAAACTGTGAACAAATTGGGATGTTCTTTTAAAATCCTGTGATTTATTTGATGCTATTTTCCCCCTTTAAAATTTAGTATGCTAGCACTGAACAAAAGCTGCTAGCAATCCCTCAGAATGGGAAAGTTGTTATAGTATTTGCTGAAGTGCTATCTAAAGTGACAATATATTCTTCACACCCTCCCCACCACCAGAAAACAAATGAGTAAATAAATCACAGAAGCCGAAGCAACCAGGGTGCACTGGAGTGACTGTCAGCCCCTCAGCTAGCCTCTCTGTATTTCCATAGAGCTCTTATTATTATGTATGTTTATGTTTCGAACTAATTGGGTAATCATTAACCGTGGAAGTGCTAGTAGTTTGTAAAGCCTATTCTGCTAACTGTGAACTGAGAGCAGACCTGACATTTCTGATAAAATCACTAATTCTGTAGAGAAATGTCCTGGGAACCTTGAAAGAGATGCTGCCTGTCAGTGACATGGTTCACCGACGGATAAAGATCTCAGATTCTCAGATGAAATTCCCATTAATGGGAGATCTATAGATGAATAGGAAAGTCCAAAAGAAGGCACTGAACTTATGGAAAAAGCATGACATTTGAAATCAAAACTGTATTAAATTCTGGTTCTGCTACTTACTGTTAAGTAGGTTACTTAATATCCATCAAGCTTATTTCCTTGTCTATAAAAAGGATCCAGAACATTTGCCATATATGCCTGTTACTGCAAATGTATAAAATTGGACCTGCAATCTCACATAGTTTAATTCTGAGCTGTCAGATGATATTAGATGCTATTTATTATCTGTTGTGTTCCAGAAGGTACTTTATTTCTTGCTAACACTACTCCATTTTCTACATTATGTGATTGTTCCTAAATTATAGTTTGTAATATTCTTACTGTGAATTAGGAGGTGGATTTAACACATGGATGGATATTTAAAACAAAAAAAATTCTGTGCTAACTTTTCTGGTTGACTGGTATCCTAAAGTTAGATGTTTCTTCATATTCCCATAATTTAATTTTTCTTTAAGTTAAAAAGCTACAACTGCTTGAGGATATTTTTCCCTCATTGCATTAGGGGATAAGAGGTCCCCATCAGAAAGGTAATGAATGAGCGGGAGCAGTGGACAGCTATTATTGCCATCAGCACATGTGGGTAGGCTTCGTGCTCACCCTCACAGTTAAAAATAATAATAAAAATAGCCGAGGGAATTTCCTATGTTTTTCTAAAGCTTTGCAACCAAGAGATACTTGGACTTAGTCCTCCAATGAGCAAACGCCCTCATAGAAGGTTCATGTTAAGCATGATTTCCTAGAAGTGTTTGCAGAATCTTCCACCACAGTCTCCCTGGATGTTGCTCCCCGGTTGTTCATTTCTTACAGGCCAAATGCAAAGGACGCACTGGGTAACATTCATCTAGGGCTCACAGCCAAAAGGATGTTCTTCTAACAGGGAGTGAAAAATACCCTTCTGGAAAAAAGTTTTATTATTTATGGAATCTGCTTTGCAAATCTAAGTTAATAGCACTACGTATTAAAAATCCCTGCTCTTTGGCAGCGTTATAAGTACTGATGCTCCAATTTTGAAGTTTTACAAATGATAAAAAGCATAGAAATTTAAAGCCAGCAGAGATCTTTGAGTTATTATTTGTGCATTTTATCTTACCAGTGGAGATATTGAAAGAAAGAAAAGGTATGTGATTATTAAAAATCACATACCTGGTTAAGCCAGGAGGGAATTCACATTTCTTATTTCAACTTGTTCTGAGGTTTACTAAAAAAGTGGCTGTGTCCTACCCTGGAGACTTTTAAATGAAAACAGGATGGCCCTTGGTGGGTGTTAAAAAAGTCTACTATGCCTGTATCCTATCAAATGAGATGCAAACGAGGTGTCTAAATATGAAATCCATATTTCCCTCTGCCTTAATTTGGGTTTCTTCATTTGTCATTATAGTCCTGGACTCAGAGAAACCTGGTGTCATAACCAAGTGATGGAGTAGAAACAGGAGTTCTATTCTGGTCAAGTTACATGTTCCCACACACAAGTGACAAACCATACACACCCGGGGGCTAAATATGGGGTAATGAAGGTGAGGATTTTCAAATGTCCCCCTTTACTTTTCTTGGATGAGAAACTGTGAGCCCATTCTGGCAATTAGTTGCCATTTTTTGCCTCATTTGGGATACCAATGGACAGATTTCTACTTATTGTTTATGAAAAAAGGGGGCGAACAAACATCTTCTGTAAGTTAGGGAGACTTTCTAAGAAAAGAAGTGGTAGACATGTTTTTGTCCCTTATTGCAGACATAGAACCTCTTTCTTGGAAACTTCCTGTTGTTTGCTCTGGAAGCTATTAAGAGTAGTTCTGGATTATTAATATCATCTGCTTCCTTGAAAAGGCGCATTCATAACACCGTGGTCCTGGAGTCTCAAAACTCTAACAGGAATGTTCCTGGGTCTCTCTTCACACTAGTACAGAGAAGTTCCTATTACACAGGCTCACTTCTGATATTGATAACTGAAGTAGCATTTAGAAATGTATGGGTAAATATGTCTGTTTGACTTATACCTAATGACCTCGTGTACTATTAATATGGATATTGGTTTGGATGAGTACCTGTTCATTTTACTGATTAATAATAGAAGTTAAATCAAATGTGCAACTTCAAAATCTTTTATCTAATGCAAAAGTGATTTATTTTGTATGCTGGGGTATCTTTGTCCAGGGGCTCTTAAACTTCACCATGGATTAATATTACCTAGGATGTTCTCTACACTTACACACTCCTGACCCCACTTCCAAGTACTGTGACTCATGGGCACCAGAGTATGCCAGGGAAACTGCATTTCAAGGATACATCATTCCCTTATATACACTCTGTGACTGATGCCAGTGGCTGTTGGCCACTCTAAGGAAATGTTATTTGTCATTGTTAGAGGAACTGGATACTAAAGAATCAGAATTAAATATACTGTGAGGTCTCACTTTGTGAGATTGTCATTTTGATCATAGTTCAATCATTACTTACATAGACCATTGTAGTACCAGCTCCTTTTCCCTACCCCCATGTCAGTTTCCCTCCAAATCCATCTTCCACACTTGTATTACTCAACTTTCTCATACAATACCTCATCCATGCAATTTAAAGCCACAGGGCTTTAACTTGCATAAGATGTTAGTCTGTGATGGACTGGCTTTGAGACAGAAACATCATGGCAGAAGGATATAGAGGAGCAGAGCTGCTCAGGTCATGGTGGCCTGAAAGCAGAGTATGAGAAGAATTCCTCAAAGGAAGGGGCAAGGGACTAGATTTGGCCTCCAATGCCACAACTCCATGATCCCCCCAGACATATTCATAAGTGTATGCCACCAGTCTTCCAGATGTATCTCAAGGATGATCAAGTTGACGCTCCATCCTAATTTTCCCTTTGCACCTTGTCGACTTATAACCAAAATACATCTCCTTAAATTTTACTTAATCTCCCAGTAAACACAATAACGAGCAATAATTTCACCTACGATGTTACAACTATCTTGCATACAACTCGAAATACAATAATCCCTTGACAAATTCTCAACAGTTACAACATATTTCAAAAATCCAAGTCAAAGTCTTTTCTGAGACTTGAGGCAAATTCTTACCATAAACCTCTATAAAATTCAAACACAATAGCTGATCAAGGATCCAACTAGTCAGCCTTTCTGGTAAGCCACAGAGACCATGCAGGACCCAGGAAGAGAAAAGTCAGTGCCTCCTGTAAGCCTACCAGCGTGCAGGATGAAAATCACCAAACCCTCTCACCCCATAAGCCACCAGCTGGTTTGGAGGTCAGTCTGAGCTGGCAGCAACTGAGGTACAAAAAGTAACTGAAGGATTGTATTGTTAGGTTGAATTTACAGGCATGGGGCTGACAGTCTGATCATGTATAGGGAAGATAACAGCATGCAATTATGGCAAATATGGGGGATTTTTTTCTGTCTTGTTTTTGAAATCTAATAATGTTCTCATGTTTTGTTTATGCTTATTAAATTTTTTTTTTGCTTTACTCAATATTCTGCTCTGATTGGTTTTATTCTGTTTTGTTTTGGCCTGATTTTGCTATAACTGATGGAATGGAAAGCTACTGTGAAGATAACAAGATATACTGTAGTAGCCATTGTTGTTTTCCCATTACCCTGCTTTGATATTCTGTACCAATTTCACAGCTGTGTTTTGATTGGATTTGTTCTGTTTTGTTTTGTTGGGTTACTACCTTTAAAATAAAAAAAATCTTGAAAATTCAAACACAAGTTATATAACCCCAATGTACAGTGGCACAGGGTGACCATTCCCAATCCAACAGGAAGGGTTAGGGGGATAGAAAAGAATCAGAAGAAACCAAGAGCAGACACCAGCAAGGAAAACATTGAGTCTTACAGCTGCATATCCAGAATCTGGCTGTGAGATGTGAGTTCCATAGGGCCTGGGTAGCCCTAGGTTTAGTTGTTTCCATCACATGCAGCCTCTCTCTTGAGCTGGCTCCTCTCTCAGGTGACAGCTGTCCATGGAGGATGTTCCTTGTGGCATTTTCAACATCCTAGAGTCTCTATTGCACCTCTGATTTCATTCCAACAGCTTCCCACACTGCCCTCTCATGCTCTCAGAAGCTCCTTACCTGGCCCCCCAGACCTTCCTTTGAAATCTTGCTGGAAATTTTCCTAACCCTGCAATTCTTGCATTCTGTACTCCAGTAAAACTAGTATCACAGGAACAATGCTAATGTTGAGTGTAAGCTCAGACAGTAGCCTGTGCCCCCTTGGGCCATGACTGCAGTTGCCTCTTGAGTGCCTGAATGACTGAGTACAATGAAATTCATTGTACTTCCAGAAGGAGGCCCTTCTGGAACAGACATCCTGGGAACTCTTCTCAAACGAAAAACACATACTTTTCTACCCTTGAGCCTGTAATAGTTGGGGTCTTGATGATTCCTGAGATGGCCTCAAGGCATCCTTCTTGTTTTTGTTGTACAAAGTACTTAGTTTCTATTTAATGTCACTAATCTCTTCAGCAGTCACACACATCTCTTTGGCCCTAATTTTATGTTCAGTTTCTTCTGTTCAACAAACTAAATTTTTTCAATATTTTCTGACTTGCCTTTTGCTCAAGGTTTTCCCTATAAATATGGATAAAATCAGCCAACATTACTGATGTCACAGCCTGAATACTGGGCTATCTTAATATTTCATCCACCAGATTAATTAGTGTACTGTCTTTACTGCAATCTTCTGCACATGATCAAGACATGGGCAACATGTAGACAAATTTTTTGTGAGAGTGTAACACACATGGCCTCTAGTCCAGCTGACAAGAGTCCTTGTCCCCACCTGAAACCTCCTGAACCTTTACAGTTCACATTCTTTTCAGTATTCTGGACATCTGAACTCTGACCAGAACCACCCATCAAGCTCTAGTCATTCCAAGGCTTCTCCAGCCAGCATCCCCAAACCTTCAGAAACTCCACTCACAAACCAAATTCAAAGACTTCTAAACCACATGGTCAGTTATAATCATAGCCATGATCTGACTCCTGGCACCAATTTTCTATTTAGTCAGCTTTCTCGTATCTGAGTTATAATGCCTGACACATACAATTTAATTTGGTCAGTTTCAGTCTGTAATTGATTAGCTCCAGGGTAGAAATATCATGGCAAAAGGATGTGCAGGATCAAAGTTGCTCAATTCATGGTGACTGAGAATCAGAGGAGGGGACTAGTGCCGGAGAGAAAGGGGCACGCAGCCAGACATAGACCCCAAGGCTACACCTCCAAGAGCTACACATACACATCCAAAAGTACACTTCACAAATCCCTTATGTCAGTGATGGTGAACCGTTTAGAGCTTTCAGTGATAGCAGTCATATGTTTTGCCACCACTGCCCGAGGAAGATCTCACAGCCAATATACTTGGCACTGTGCTCTAACCACCACAACTTTGAACTCGGGAACTATTTCAGAACACAAATCTGACCATGTCATTGGTGCTGTCACCAAATATACATGTACTTGAAGATGGTCAAAGACTTCATGATCAATGCCTTCCCATTTCCTTAGGGTAAAGGCAAAACTCCTTGACCTGTGGCCACCCACCTATTTAGCCTCATCTTCCTCCTTTGTTACACTGATCTTTTAAAAGTCCTGTGTCACTCTTTTCTTCCCGCCCCTCCTTTGTGTTACCTCCTTTTCCCATCTCAGCACCATTTCCTGATTAAATCCCACTTCACATTCAGATCTCTGCTCAATTTTGGAAACCTTCCCTGAACTCCTTTTTGTATTCTTCTATTACTGTTCTTCAAAGCACCTTGAAACTCCTCCTCACAGCATATATATGCAGTGTTATTTTACATAAGCTTGTGACATTTTGATCAATAACCATCTCCCTGTTGGGCTGTCAGTCCCATGAGACTAGGGGCCACAAAGATTCGTACACTGTTGTGTTCCTGACATCTTCCTCAGCATCTAGCACATAGGAGCTGCTCAGCAAATATTTGTTGAATGGTTGTATTAATTTAATTATGAAGTAAGGTGACCTCATGAAACATTTATCAAGTCCCACTCTGTGATGGGCTGAAGGAAGCTGGTGATCTGAAAGTGAATAAGATACATTTATACATGTTAGAGAAAGGCATGATGGTCATTTTCCTTCATAATTTTTTAAAGCCTACTAATTTATAGAAGAATAGTAGCTGGCTGTCACTGGGAAGCTGTGCCACTGGCTCTTGGGACTAACTGGTATCCCTGGACTGTTGACTACTCAGTTGTACTGAGAGAGAGCTTTGTATTGACTGATACTATTTCGCATGGACCTGACCACGTAGGAACAAAAGCTGAGAGCTCTCCAAAAGGTGAATCATTACCTTGGTTACCACTTACAGAAACTTATAGCTCTAAGGATTGCTTTATGTACCAACAAGGCAAAATTTGATTTAAAACCTTCAATGCTAGCTGAACTCCTAAATCTTTAGCTTCCTGAGTACTGGCTGGTAATTGTTAAGGCAAACAAGCTTATGGTTTCAACCATATATGAAATATGTGGAGAGTGAATGTTGCTTGTGTGGTAGCCTCACTTTTATAGAACTCACTGCTGATTAAAGTCCATAAAAATAAAAACAGGTCACCTCTGGAATAATCTTACGCTCTTCACACTTTGGTATCCTCATGAGTGACTTGTCTTATTTTTCTTATTTCTCCCAGGGAGGTTTGTAAGAAGAATATGTTTCATTCAGAGCTGCATGTCTCTGTCTCAGTCTCATTCTCCCCCTCTCCCTCTCTCTCTCTCTTTATCTCTCTCTCTCTGTCTTTCTGTCTCTCTCTGTCTCTCTGTCTTTGTCTCTGTCTGTCTGTCTGTCTGTCTGTCAGGGAACTGAGAGTCCTAATATTGTGACTGATTGGAATAGTTTATGTATACTTAGATAAAATACTTACATTTTACTTTTTACTATTGTCATGATTTCATGAATGCAAGATAAATTCAATACTTACCCTGTCTGAATTGGCAATTGTGGTCTGCTATGGCTATATTTCTCACAAATACTTCTCTCCTAGCTTTCTCTTCATTTAATTTTCTGTTTTACTCTTTCACTTTAAATATGTCCTTTCTGTTTTTACTTTTTCTCATTACCATATTATACTCTCCCATTCTCATTGTAAATGATTAAGGAGATGAGGGAAGAAAATTACTTTCTAAGTGGATGTTTTAATGTCAGTGACTGTTCTTGGCAGTACATGATTGTGTCCTTCTGTCTTGAGTAGTGTCACATCAGAGCAGATCTAAATCCTCCTCTCTGCATGTCCCCAGTGTATCTATAGTGCCCCCCACAGATTCTCCAACCATTCAGAATATTCCTTTGACTTCCAACTGGCAGTATCTGTATCAGAAGGCCCTGTTATATGAGAGATATGCTTGGCTTTCTGTCTGTGGCAAGCTGGAAATGCCAGGAAATGAATATCCCAAGAGCTTCCCTTAACCAGTGGGTGTAAAGGGTTGGTACAGAAACACCTCAATTCTGTCACATTTGGAATGGAATAATTCTGAGTTCTGCCCTGCTATTGAGTTTCTAACGGAATTTAGCTTTAGTCACTTATTAATATGCCCCTTTACAGATCTCTTAACTTTCTTGTCTCTTCTTGACTTCCTTACTGACATGTCCTGCATTTTTTCAAATAAACATACTTGCACTGAAATCCTTGTTCTCTGAGGACCAAAACAAAAGACAAAGAATTGAGAACTGCTAATGGAGAGGTAGAGATACAAAGGGATATTTTGCAGGAAAATACTTTTGTAAAACCTCGACTCTTCTAATTGTCCTTCCTTCTCTGCTCTCCTGTCTGTGGAGATCGCTTCATACATTACTACTTTTGCTGCCATTTCTGAGGCTTACCATTTCTGAGCTCTTCAGACAGCTCTATTCCTATCTTGTGAAAGTTTCCACTTGCCTCTGTGATGACTTTCAGCCACAGTTCTTTATACTTCCTTCTTTTCCTTACCAAACTTTTAAATGAGCATCCGAGAAAATTGCCCCTATTTTCTCCCTTCTATTCATTTGTTGCTTAACCACAGACAATTTGGGCACCATTGTCACACTTTGGTCAAAGAGCTCTCAAGCTTCCACTAACCACCTTCTCATTACAAAATGCAGAGGTCCTTTTTTGTTCTCCATTTCTGTTACTGTCAAGTGCACTGATACTATTTCCTTCCTGAGCATTGTATCTTGAGGAATTGAATTCTTAGAATTTTAACATTGGAAAAAGCATCTAGTCCACTCCAGCAGTACATGCATATGGGTGAAACTGAAACCTGAAAAGTTTTAATTATTTGCACAGCAAGGTCCAAAAAATGTTGAAGCTGGCTATTGATGACAGAGTATCTGACATACCATCCATGGTAGACTTTGATCTACTATATGAACTGCTTTTGGGAAGTCCTGACCCCACATCTTCAAATATTCCTGGTTTTTAGTCCTTCCTGTGTCAAGGTCTCCTGCTTTTGCCCTGTGCAGCCCTTCTTTCTCCATTGCAGCAGTCAGGATGACGATTCCAGTATGCATATGGTGAACCTTGTGTTCCTCTTTATCTACTTAGAATAAAATTCAGGTTCCTTTCCTGCTTGTCTTCCTCTTGCTGTCACCCCAAAGACCCTGCCTCAGTTGACCAACAAGACAAGCTAAGCCCCCCATGGGGCATTTGCTTTGTTTTCCTTCTGTGTGGGATGCTCTTCTTCCAGATTAATTTCTCAGTGCTTTTTTCTCATCATTTGGTGTCCACTCAGAGGGAAACTTCTGTTAGCCTTATTCTGATGTTGCCATATCTAACACTGTCTCCAGCCAGACTGCTGTTTCTCACATATGCTGTTTTATTTTCTTCATAACATTTACCACTAGCCTCAGTTATGTTACTTTTGTTTGTTTTGGAGTTTGTCATGTTTCTAAACATTAGAAGATACTTTCATGAAGTATAGGAACTTTATTTTGCTTTTAATATTTCTAGCACCTAGGTTAGTAAATGACCAGTAGTCAGTGATCAATAAACTTTTATTAGGTAACCAAATGAATAAAAGAAGCATATCTAAATTTTTGTCTCATTTCCAAGAATACTTTCCCTTATTTACCTTTCAATCCTATTGTTAAACTACTGTCTCAAAATTTTTTCTATGCTATAATTAAACTGGTTACCTCACAAACCAATAAAGACAAAACTTAGTCCCAAATAGAAGCCTTTTTCAGCATCTCATTGACCAGGCTGCCACCCTATGTCTCTCTAACGATCACTCTGTCAGAGTTTAATTCACATCTCATTTCCAAGAAAATCTCACCACCTTTATTGATTTTTCCTTCTTCAAATTATGTAAAATGACTCTTGAATTTCATGTAATTCAAATGCGTATACCTTATATGTGATCTTGAATTATTTCCATTTGTTTCACATAATATTTAAGCACTGTCTCTAGGTTTTAATATTGAATATTTAAATGTGTGTGTTATGTACAGTAGGCCCTCATTTTTGGGGGGTTCTGTATTTGTAAGTTTGTCTATTCACTAAAATTTAGCTGCAACCCCAGTTACTATTTGTGGCACTTTCTTAGTTTTTCATGGACATGTACAGAGCTATGAAATATTGGGCTCATCTGACAAGTCATATTCCCAGCTAAATGCAAACAGAGCAACACTTATCCTCCTTGTTTTACCTCTCATACAATAAACAAGTGTTCTCTTTACAATCTGTTTGGCACTCCGTTTTTTGTATCTTAGGCTTTCCATTGGTGATGTCACTGTTTAAAATGGTACCCAAGCGTGCTGTTGAGATGCTAATGTGCCTAATTGAAAAATATTAGATAAGCTTTATTCAGGGATAATTTATCATCCTTTTGACTATTTCAGCAGCAATGAGTTGACAATGTAGATTAAACCAGATGCCTTTAATGGAAACACACATGATATAAAATTATGTATTGATTTATTAATGAAACTGTGACAATGAGGGGCTAATAGGAACCTTCCTCTGTATTTCTCTCTAGGAGTAATGATTCAATACTCACTAATTTAGTGTTCTTGGCAATATTATATAATTAATTTCTATGAATAATTAGAATTGACTATGTATGTATATGTATGAGGTATCATCAAAATATACAGTGTTTAAAATTTAAAAACAATATTATACTAACCAGATTGCCATTAATCCTCATGAAAACACTACACTTTGATTCAAACACATTTATCCCGTCATTCTTTCTACTTTCTAAAGCAGATCTAGGAGTCCTCTTTCAGGAACATCTTTATGAAGTGATATAAAAGAATACAGTGACTGCCGCTGCCAAATGTCATCCAGTAGAAAGGCAGGCTTGTGAAATCATTCTGGTGTGTCCTCATCTGCTCCTACACAGGTGGCACTATGTGACCTCTGGCTCTGCCCTAAATTCAAAATGACCCTGAAATATAAACATTCAGAATTGATTCAGGACACTGAACCAGCCACAACAGCACAACTAAAGATACTCATGAAAGAGAACTTCCAGAACTGCTTCAGAGACCGTAATATTAAGCGAAGTAAATAAGACACACAAGCTTCAATAGCCAGTGATTTCTCATACGTGAGATTCCCAAAGTACAAACAAAAAGTAAAATCAAAGATAGATAATAAGAAGGATGATAAGTTTCTCAGAGGGGAAGGGGATCAAGATAGGGAAGCAGAAGAAAGGGATGGAGAGGTACAGTGGATAAAAAAGAATTAAGATGTATCATGGGCATATACCAACTACCATATACACAAGGACTAAACATTGTGTACTGTAATCATGTACAAAAAAGGGAGGGGATCAAGATACGGGGGGGAGGAATTAAGATGTTTTATGTACATGTACTATCTTCTTACAGGGAATGCAAACCTTATGTACTACACACCTGTACTAATAAAAAATGCAAATCTCAAAAAAAAAGTATGTTAAAAGTAATAAAATGAAAAAATAAGAAAAAGTGACAAGAATGATGGTATAAGTGTGTATGAAGCAAAACGGAATGTCTTGAGGGGGATTGAGGGCAGTGTGTCTTTTGTTGCAATAATTATCTTAATTTAAATATTCACTGTATTTTTCAGTCACACCTTGTATATGACGAGTGTTGTTAAGGAGACAAAATAAAGACTCGTTATATTCAAATAGTTTATCTATGATCATTTACCAAGCTAGTAGGTAGAAGATCTGGAATATGCTATCCGTTCCAGTTTCCATTTCCCATACCAGTGGTTTTTATTTGCTTTAATCAGTGGTGGAGTTCTAATCATTACAGATTACAGGGTAAGTTTGTATGTAAAATACAAGCGTAATTTGCTGAGAGAGCAGTGAAAATCCACAGTACTCACTGAGAAAATAAAAATTATGTTTTAAAAATAAGTTTTTTTATAATCCCAACTTAGCAGTTAATTGTATTCATCCAACATCTTAAGAGAAGCAAATGTACTTCTTGGTTCAAAGTTGAGTTGTTAATAACACATACAAACTTAATATTTTTTATCATGGGAATAAATATGTGACTACTTCCAAACCTTAAAGAATCAAAACTATAAAAATTCTACCATGATCTTGGCTTGTTTTTGGTCCTGTGTATGTGTACCTTAAACTTAGCCAACATTTTTCTGAGCTGAACTCACACCTGCTCTGGTAGTGAATATACCTACATTCTGTATGTGGTTACATATCTGTGTGCCTGATTTCATAAAGAACTCTGTGTGCATTTATTTATATAAAGAAATGACAAGGTAAATTATCAAATCTTCCCAAAACAGACTACCATGGAGCTATTTTCTGGCTCTGTAGTCTTCATTATTTTAAATATATATATATATATATAGAGAGAGAGAGAGAGAGAGAGAGACATATGATTGTATGCAGATGTACATGTGAATTAAGACAGTTGTTTTTACATACTTTATAATATTTTCAAAAATAATTTGCAGTACTTTTGGAACCTTCCAAGCACTTTGTTGCACACAATTTGAAAACCTAATTTTGTCCCCTTACACTGTTTCTAAGTAGATATTGTGTGTCCCTTAAGCGTAAGAATTATATCTTTTTTCTGCTATATTTGCAAATGATCTTAGCTTACTGCTAAATATAAAAAAGTCTCTCACCATTGATAATCCAGTGTAGCCCAGATGGCTGGCAACCAACTATGTTAGAGCAAAGATTCTGCGGGTGTGTTTTGAACTAATAAAATGATGGAATGATTTCACCTAGCTGTGTAGAGTGGAGGTCTTGAAGGATCCACACACAGCAGATCATATTGTGTTCGTGTGATATCCTCTTGACATTTCTTCTTCCCTCGAAAACAGAAAGAAGCATGAGTCTCAAATTAGCACTTCTCAACTTCCAAAAAGCTGCCAGACACAAGGTTGAATGAAGAGCTTCCAACTGGGAGGCAGGACAAGATAACAACATTTTATGTCTGCCTCAGGCTGTGTTACAAATCCTGAAGGGTTAGAAAAGGAACTAAGGGGTCCTTAAAAGCTGTGTCTTTATTGAACTGAAGGAACTAAATGCTTTCAGCTTAGAATTCTGAATTCACTATTTCAGTGTTTCATGATATTTTATTTTTCCTTAAATTAATGATTGTATGTCCAGTGATTTTAATGGTCATATCTTTGAGGCACTAAGCCTTTCACAAATCAAGGCATCAAGGTCGATGTATTTTCCTCTGGTTTAAAGCACAGTGATTCCATTGTGCAGATACAAATGGATTAACTGCATGCCTCCACCTGGGATTTTGCTGGCTTTGTCCCTTCTCCAGCCAGACTCAGTGGGTTTGACCTGCCAGAGTTCAATAAAAACAGTAAACTGTTTACTAATGTAAGCATCACTCAGAATTTGTTTAACAAAATTTCTTTACCTCAGGTCTGAAAAGAATGCAAAAGCAATAGGGAAATTCCAAGCTTTTCAGCTTTAGACCAGTTCTTATTTTCCAGTTGGAGATTAATGAAAACAATAATTCTTTCTTTCCTCAGGACAAACTGTCAGAGGAAGAGAGAAAACACAAGGAAGCCTTGGACGGTCTTCACACAGTGGTAGATGAGGATTCAAGGAGTGAAAGCAGCAGTACAGATGAGGGGAAAGAAAAAACCAAATTGCTGTTAGAAAGATTGAAAGCTCTAGAGGTAAGAAATGAAACCATTTTTGCACATTTAAAGAAAAATAACAGTGTTCTGCTTTTATTGGCACTGGCTTTAAGTGAGCATAAATCTTCCTTTCTCACTTCTCTCAGACTAATACAATCAAGTGTCTGCCATTGAGATTCCTTTGTCAGTGATGAACAAAAAGTTAAAATTTGCAACCCTGAAAGGAGCTCAACACACTGGCTATGATTACATTGCCTTAAAAAGAGGACATAGGCCAATAATTCATTTTAATTCATTTCAGCCCTCAAACTAGATCAATTCCTAAAATTGCAGGCTCCTCAGTCATGGGACTGTGTGAAGCTTCACTTTATCTTCTTAGTAGCTAAGAAGATGAATGAATGTGTGGACAGATAAACTATATCTATTAGTAGGCAAAAATGATAATAAAAATGTCGATAAACATGCATTTTAAAAGATAGAACTTTTTCATTAAAAAAATCATGTAGAAAGTTCATTATGTAAAGTGTATAAAAGTAGAGTTAAAGTTAGGGTAAAGGATCATTTGAGAAGATTTTTGCAACACCATAGTCCTTCAAAAGAGTTTGACAAACATTGGTATACTATATTACCTAGTGGCATTTGATATCACTTCATGTGTTAATTTCTGAATTTTTGGAATACTGTAGTTACCAGTTCTTGTAAGTTCCATATGCTGAAAGACTACACAAAGATGTTACTTTTCTTATAAGTTTGTTTCTCTATTTCCCATAAATTTATAAGGAGTCTTCACCCATCATGTATAAACAGAGTTTTACCATAAATGCTACAGAATCATAAAAACTTCTGTAATATGAATAAAGAGGATTAGGAAAGAAGTCTTGTTTTCTATGCTTGGTTTGTGCAGCCTTGCCTGTAATTACTATTGCCTGTAGTAGGTATGTCTTTTTCATTCTAGTTTTTTCTGCAAATAGCACAGAGTATACAATATGCTTAAATTTATGATCTTTGGACTCAGATTCTCAGGATTTTGTTTGAATTTCTATTCAACTGTGTTCTTGATTTAAAACTATCAAAGTTACCTAGTCTCTTTCTGTCTCTGTTGCCTCCTTTGCAAAAGTGGGGATAGTAATAGTAACTAACCTTCCTGAATAGAAGAGTAAATGAGTTATCATTTTGTTAGCAGCTATTCCCTTATATTGGTCCCTTTGATCAGCCCACTGCAAGGGCACTACTCACTCCTACATATTTTTTCTATTTATCTGAATAAAATGATTAATGCAAGAATGATGAATATAAAATTCAGCTGACCTACACAAGTGCGATTGAAGGCAGGCAGGTAACCAACTGATGTCAGACACCACCTGGGAGAGCTTCCTCTTGACAAAGGACCAGGGCTCACCTGTTTCTCCAACAGTTCTCTTACATTGTCATTTGTACAAACACTCATTGTAAACAATTAGAAAAGCCTTCTCAAGAACGCCCAAATACTCTATTACAGAGTTTTAAGAAACTCATGACCTGGTCTTCAGCCTGCATTAGCTGCATTCAGAAGGAGGAATGGGTTGATGTTACATGTATTAAATCATTAGTTTTTATTTATGACTACAGTGAAAATTGTTCTCACTTTGTCTCATTGTCAGAGACAAGCTTGTGAAGAATATTTTATTTAATCAAGCTAAGAGGTATTGAGCTATTTAAAAAATGTCTTTGGCAGCAAATGTTTCATAAACTTCAGACTAAGAAATAAACTATATTTTTTTCCTTTCAGAGCATGGAGCTATACATTTTGGGCAAAAGCTTCTTCACCCAGTATTAGCTGGGTGCAATAAATGGTACCTTTAAGTGCTGTTATACCCACAAATTATACCCATGAAATATTTTATTTTCTAAGCTAATTTTCTCTGGTTGAAATATCATTGCTTGTTTTCTAAAATTCTTTGCTCAATATTGTTAACTCTGGTACCTAAATCTCACCATTCTCTATCAGAGGATTCTGTGTTCATTTTATTATATAAAATCTGAGTATCTTTTTATTATGTTTTCATACGAATTTCACACACTGCTCAATTTTAGTTTTTAATTGACTACTTACGCTCAGTGTACAGGATTTCTTGCCTAGGTTAAAAACTGTTGTGGGATAATAGAGCTCATTTTGACAGACTGGGATTAAAGCTGGTCTCAGGGCCCCATATAGATTCATGCACTTCAGCAAAATGCTCCTTTGAAAGATTGCAGGGGAATTAACCATAATGTATCAAAATTGCTTTGGCAAGATTGGATGTTATATAGCAAGATTTTAGAAAAACAAAATTTTCCACCCTTGTGTTTTTGAAACAACCATATGTGTGTACATTAGTCTCTTGGTCCCTGGTGCTCCCTGAAGCAGAGGAAAATGATTTTCAGGGTGATAGAAACACTTCTTCGTTCCTGTTCCCCATCGGGTCCCAAGAAGGTATAGAACAGGGGATGAAGAGTCTGCCTCTAATATTATGTTCTTGATAAATATGATGATAATTTTTAGTAATTATTAATATTTATTGACAACAACCTAGATTCTATTTGAGAAGCCCCGACTTCAATAATTAAGTACATATTTCCCTGGCATCTCATCCCTCACCCTGAGGAACGTCTATTGTCTCTCACCCAGGACTTTTGCCTTGCAGGGTCACTTCTAGAGGTTGCTTTCAATTTGCAATCCCTTGTCTTCTCACAGTACCAACCTTGGTCCCACAGTCCGACCTTACCCAGAATGTAGGGTGATAGCCACATGTCTTTACATAGCTCTGTTTCCACCCAGTACTTTGCCTCCTGGGCATTCTCAGTAGCCTCTTTCTGCTCAGTCTCCAGTTCCTTGCCCTAGAGCCTGAGCAGCCCTTTTCCACCTCTCCCTCCTCCCACAGCCATCTTTGTTATGCAGAACTTTCCAGGCCTGTGCACTTTGCTTTATGGGTTTGTTGCACATTGTTCCCCATTTCTGGGCTCATCAGAATGTTTTGCTACTAAAGACACTGACCTTCCTAAAGGGAACTCAGGACTCACTGTCAAACTGGTGCACATGCAGATCCCATAAACATACTTCTTTCTTCCTTTTGAGGTTGTTTCCTCTGTTCAGAACCTTGCTCTCAGTCCTTTACAGTTGTCGTGGAGCGCCAGTTAGCCATTTGCCCTCACAACTCAGCCATGACTTCTTCTTAATGGAAATTCTAATTTTTGTCCTAACTTCTGGTTAAGAAATCATTTGGCATATTTATATCAGTGCCATAGGATCACACAGGTAATCCAGAAGCCACTTGGCACATTTTCTAACTTTTAAGTGCCAGTGTGTGGTATTTCTCTATGATTTTTTTTTTAAAGATTGCATTTTCAAGGCTTCCACTTCAAAAACTGCTTACTTGACTTAGAAATACAGCTCATTGAGCCTGGGGACATAGCTCAGTGGTGTAAGCACCTGCTTGGCAAGTGCAAGGTTGTGAGTTAGATCCCTGGTACCAAAAAAATAAAATAAAATAAAAACCCCAAATAAAGAAATACCATTCACTGTTCTTCTCACAGCATCACTATGTCACAGTTGTCTTCTGCAAAAGGGTTGCTCCTCTCTCCAAGCCACCCTATGCCCTTGTTTGAGGTATCTTTGCAGACCTACTTTAAAGAATCTTTTCACTTCATCTTGAATCTTTCCCATTTTGCACTCCTGGGCATCTTCCTCAAACCCAAGTTGATCCATAGCATATTCCTTATAGTACATGATTTGCTTGTCTGCAGGCTCCCCTCTTCATGTCCCAGCAGCCCTTTCTCTCAAAGCTTGGAAACTTCATACCTTGCCCCAAATCAAACTGCACATTCCCTTTGCTCACTCTTGACTACCACAATATCTCTGATTGCCACACTCTACCGTGAGGGACAACCAGCCTGAGAGTACTGGAGAGTTCTGAGCCACCAAGTAAGTGCTGCTATCTTAACTATAGTCTCTAATTTAGAAGAAATTGGCCCCCTTATGAGAATGGATTTTTTGCACAGAAAAATATGGCACTCAAATATGTTCAGATGAAAAACAGCTTTTTCTACTCAATTATGTCTCTGAAAGTATGACCAAGTGTTAAGCATAAGAATTTTGCTAATCTCTCATTCTTGTTTAAAGTTATGTAGTTTAAAATAGTCAAACCTGGTTGCACATCATAGTTTTATATAGAAGTCATTAGTCAATATCTTCTGTAAGTCAAAGGTTGTTCAAGGTACTGGGCCAGTTCACTTTTTATGGTCCCCAATCCAGTAGGCAGATAACAAATCAGTAAATAAATAGATAAATAAGTGCCTGTGAATAATAAAAATTAGATTATATAGTAGTAGAGGATTGTAATTTAGAATTATAATGTTCCCAAAATACTCTTGTGATGAAGCTTGGTCCAAAATACAGGGTGCTGATTCATGAGAGCATTGATCTCATTAATGGATTAATCCAGTGATAGGTTTATAATTTGCTGGCATTATTGGGAAGTAGTGAAATACTAGGTGGTGGGGCCTCATTGGAGAAAGTAGGTTACTGGCCGTATGCCCTACAAGGGTATATCTTGTACTCAGCCCCTTCATTAGTCTCTCTGCTTCTTGGCTACCAAAAGGTAGATAGTTTTTCTTCACAACATGCTCCCTGCAATGATGTTCTGTCTCACCATTATCTCAAAAGCAATGAAGCCAAGTGACCATGGACTGAAACCTCTGTAACCATGAGCCAAAATCAGCCTTGCTCACTTTTTTCAGTGAAAAGAAACTGACTAACAGATAGAATTTGAGATGAAAGTGAGAGAAATTTGTCTACCTAAGAAGTCCTCTGCTACTAGGCCATTTGATTACAATATAAATAATATAAAAGAAAGAGCCATGTTCCAAAAGACACCCTTCTAGAAGCAGAAAACTGCATGTGTAAGCTTACTTGAACATGATAGAAAGCCTGACAAATTAGAGGAACAGAAATCAGGACTATGTCCTGGGATGACAGGAATAAGATTTAAAACCTAGAAGAAGATGAGTTTAGAGAGATAGACAAAGGTCAGATTCTATAAAGCCTTGTAGGCTATGCTCACAAAAAAGTTACTGAAGGTAATTCTTCATTTAAAGGGAAGCCATTAGACATGTATAACCTGGAAATGCATGATATGACTTGTACTTTAAAAACATAATTCTTGCTGGTTTTTCATGTCATAGTGAGACAGTAGAGGAGTCAAGTCAGGGAAAGCAGGCAGGAGTGTTTTTGTTGTTTTGGGTATTCTTTTTTGCTTTGTTTTAGGGGTTTTTGTTTGGTTGGTTTGGTTTTGCTTTTTGTTTTTTGGGGGGAGTGGGTTTCTTTCTTGTTTTTATTTTGGTTTGGTTCGGTTTGGTTTGGTTAAGATTCCAGACAGCAGGTATTAGTAGGCTGGCCTAGGCTGCATGCCTAGGCGGCATACTAGGGAATATAGTAATATTATATTAATGATAATATTGGATGAGAGGACTAGTGAAAACGAATAATGACCATGTAAGCAGACACTTATGTGAGACTTCTTATGCCCCAAGCACTGTTCCAATTTCTAAGTATATTTATATCTACTATTTGGATCTTCATAACAATTTTGCACAATGATGGTAGTTGTGGTTATAATCTTTATTTTAAAGATGAGGAAGGTGAGCCTCAGAAAGGTTGCTATCTTGCCCAAGATCACATAGTATAGTAGTCAGTTAATGAGAGTATAAAAGTCTGAACTCAATTGTATGATTTCACCATTCTAGGCTGGAAGAAATAGTCAAGTAGGCATATATTTTTGAGGTAAAATCTATAGGAATTATTGATCATTGGATGCAAAATATAAGGGAAAGTGAGAAATAAAGACTGACTTAGATTTTGGCCTTGGCAGCTGAGCATGAGGTTAGATCAAATTTCCGATAGAGGCAAGTATTGAAGGAGAGGTGACTTAGGGAATGAATGAATAATCATCAGTTTGCTTTATCCACACTGAGATGACTGCTAAACATTCAAGTGATGGTATTCAGTAGGCTGCTGGATGTACAAGGTTGAGGTCAGGACTAAAGATATGAATTGGAGAGCTATCATCATATAGATGACATTCTACATGGTGGGACCAAATAAGGCCACATCAGAAGTAAGCATAAATGTAAATGTGGACAAGAAGAGAGCAGAGGACATCCTTAGGGTACCCCTTAGAGATCTTGGAGAGCCAAAAAGAGCCATCAGATGAGACTGAGAAAGTGTAGCTGCTGAGGCAGGAGAAAAATAGAAAGTAAGGTGTCAGAGGAGCCTCAGGAATAAAATGTTTGTTGGTTTAGGCTGAACCTCCACCCCCAAATAAAGACTCAGGTGTTCAGAGGCAGGGATTTTGGAAGGTATTTGATCCTGGGCTCGCTATATGTATCAGAAGATTAATCCATTGATTTGCTCCCTTCTGGATATGCTGTTAAAAGGCTGGAGGTTGTGCATCACTAGGGACGTGACTT
>RJWT010009967.1:0-24651 GCA_004365215.1 Cuniculus paca | reverse complement strand
ATTGGTATTCCCTTAATTTGTTGAGAGAAAATTCAAGTTTGCATTCCTTATAATTTCAAAAACCTTAAGAATGAATTTTAATTCTTTAAACATGGTATGCAGGGGTAAAATTTGTACATGTTTGATTTCTTTGAATAAATTATCATTTTTACTCCTCTTTGGAGCTGAAGAGAAAGGTCATTAATGGCCATATTCAACTGATCATAAATTTGCATTTAAGACACGCTGCAATTCAGGTGAGAACAAGATGGAGTTTATGTACAGAAACATCCCTTTGACTTTACTGAAGATGCAGTAGAATTCATAGCTATGTGTTATTTTGAGCCCTTTCAAGAAAGGGGTTTCAATAATATTTTCATTTATTTTGATTTAGGTTATTAATGAGATGCAAAGGTGTAAAACTCAAAACACATTGCTTCCTCAAAATAATGTTATAAGCTATAATTACCTCCAATACCCATACAGGTGTCCTAATAAATATAACAAAAATCCCAAATTACTGTTGATAATCAATCATCTTTGAGTAGAAGTTTTCACTGTAGCTCTATGTTCCAAACACATTTTACAGCTGTCTCACTCCTCTGTCCTTGTATAGCAATGTTGCATATACACCAGTTCAGGAGTTAGAATATTTTAATGAGGATTTAGGACTTTTGGTTCTAAAATTAGGTCACTCTAGGTCTCAGCAGAGGTTCTATAATTTAATAGCTCACTAGCTATCTAAGCTTCTGGGTCCTGTTTGTAAAACGTGATTTTCAGAGTATCCATTTCATATAATTTGGTAGTTTTAAGTAAAATAATATCTTTTACATGGCAACAATTTCTCATAAAAGCTTCCTTAAACATATGATGTATTTTCAGCACTGGGAATTGAACCAGAGGGCTCACAGATGCAAGGCAAATGCTCTATCACTGAGCTACATCCACAGTTCTTTTTACTTTTTTATTTTGACTGAGACCTGTCAATTGTCCAGGTTGGTCTGGAACTTGATATCCTCCTGATTCAACTGCTCCAGTAGGTGAAATTAAAAGCATGTGCTGACACATCCAGCTAACTATAAAATTTTAAATTGTTTATTTCTACTGGGAAAACTTACAATTTGACTTTAAAGAAAATAAAAGCAATATGTGTGACCAATTTCTCCCTTTCAAATACCGGGGACTGAGTACCAATGTGCCTACGATGTAGCCCCAAGGCCAAAGCAGACAGGGACATTACTCTCCTGGGGCTTTCAGTCTAAGAATGAAACTTACAGTAATAGAACCATTTCCTAGTACATTGGAATTTGCATTCATGAGCCGCAACTAACTTTTCTAGTTAGTTCATAACTTAGGAATCATCATTTTCCTTACTGAGTCTACACTTCAAAGTTCAATTCTTAATTATGCATTTTCATACTAGACTCCTAATTCTTTGCGGACTCTTATGTTTAGATGTCTTGAGGTGACCTCAAAAAGCTACCAAATCAATTTGTAGGTACATGATGCATCAATATCTATCCATAAGCAATAGATATATTGTTTATTGCTCTTGCTGTAATTATTTTGTATCTTATTTCTGAGATTTCATTTCTAACATGGAAGCATATATCATTACATGCACTTTATTTACTCCTGTATTAATTTGCCTTTGAATGTGCTGATAAAGTATTTATTACTCTTTATGCCAGATCCTGGGCCATTTACTGACTATGGTTTAGATGGAGAACATCCCATGTCCAATGTCCAATGCCATGAGCAGTTTCCTCTGCCAAATCCCTTCCACAATGCTCTTTTAAATGGGAGCCAGTCAACTAAGGACTGTAATATAAGCTAAAATAAAGCTCTCTTCCTTTAAGTGGTAGAAGTCAGATATCGTGTCCCAGAGACAAGAAAGTGACCAAGGCAATGGATCATACGATAGGCTTATTGACCTTAAGATATGTATATTTTACTGAGGCAGACAATTAGACTAAAGATAAATAAATTTGTGAAATATTGAAATAAAGCTAAATAAGTTAACTCATAGATAAATGACAATGCTTATAAGGACTTGGAAGGAAGCAATAAGACTTCTGTGATAGAAAATAAAATGAGAAGGGCCTGAAAATTGATAATGTAGATGGGAAAATCTTTTCTGCAGAGAAGGTATTTTTCACTTGAGACACAGATATGAGAAAACCATTTGTGTGAATAGGTGAGCAGATCAGCAGACACAAGTGTTCTGAGGTGACAAGTAGTCTGGCTTGTTCTTAGGACTGGTTTCACTCAGAGTTCTCTGACCCTAAGCTGAAGGACAGCAGTGGAAGACGCATTGAGAGGTAAGTGAGTGACATGTAATGAAGGGCCACAGAGGCTATGGGAAGGAGTGTATGCAGTGCATCTTAGAGGGGTTAGGAAACCCCTGAGCAATTCTAACTGTCAAAATCATAGCATTACTTTTACAACTGTATGAATAATGGTTGCTATTTATATAGTATGTGTCAGGAGCCAAAAATCCTTCCAAACTACTTTCATGTTTCTAGCTCATTGAATCCTCATAACAATCTTTTGAAGTAGGTACTGCTATCCTTCCATTTTATAAATGAGAAATTGAGTGATTGCTAGATTGAGTCTTGTCTAAACTTGCATTGCCACTAAGTAGCAGGATTTAAACTCAAATCCAGGCATTTTAGCTCCAGAGATTATGTTCCATACTTTTCTTCTGTTACTTTATATATTGGGTCTTTGTACAAATTCAAATTCAGGAATTTGAACAAACATCTTCTGTCCAGGCATGGTGGGAACAGCCTTACTTGTTCTCTATAGTAACATATTTTAGTGTAGGATTTTAAGTAATACAATGATGCAACTTAAAGACAGATTAAATGTGATGTCAGTAATAAGATTTCAAGAAGGTAAGCAAGTCTTCTCAGGTTGCATAATAGTTACATAACCATCATAAAAACTATGGGAATCTCTTGTTAAAGCAAATATATTAAATAATTTAAGTAATGAACACATGATTATAACTCAATATTCTAATGGAAATCAATTTTGTCTGTGTGAGATAATCTGAATCCTGTCAAGTACTAATAATAAGAAATGCTTTAAATAATTTGGTAATAAATCATGCTTTTGAAGTAGAGATAGTGGAATCAAAATTCTCCTAGGGGGTAAGAGATGTGAACCTAAAACTAAATAGCAATCCTGAAGCTGGTTAAATAGAATAAATAAAGATTAGACAAGAAAAAAAAAATCAACTTTAACCAATTGTTTTCTAAGGTTCCACATAATTATAACAGGGAAAATGGTTGCTGTAGTAACAAAAATAGTATGACATGTAAGAAGACAGGAAGTCTAAACAAGTTAACTGTCAAGATATTGAGAAACACTTTAATGTATAAGAGAAGACAACTTCTACACACAAAATATGTTAATAAATGAAGCATTCCTTAGACAAATTATGACTTAGATCACAAATATTAATCAACCAATTACAGTGCCAGATGACCTTGTGCTATGTAAAATTGCTATATTTCTGCAGTTTGCATTCTAGGTAGGAAAGCCAGTGAAACAAAGAAAAACACAATCAAATAAAATGTCATCAACAGACTACTAAAATGAAAGTTGCATGTTTCTGAATCAAAAAATTTGCATGAATTTTCCAGTAAAGAAATCAGTGCCACTCAGTCATTTGAGGAATACATTAATGTCCACTTATTTGTTAGCAGCTAAACATGGGGTCAATGTAAACAATTTATCCTCAACTTACAGGCATGTGGCATCTGCCAGGATTTGAAACCCTTCTTTATAACCCTCTTGTGACTAAGAGTTTATCTTTCTCAGTATGAGGAAGGGTTTTATCTCTGTCAGATTAGAATTATGTGACCACAATCTGCAAGACAGCTACATGAAAGGAATGAAAATAGAGAAAGTAAACAGTTATATAAAGTTACAACTTTTATATAACAGAGAGTTAGTTGAAGGGTATGTTTTGACCTGGGTACTGTTGTGGTTTGAATCTTTACTGTCCCCCAAACTCTGTGGGCTAAAGGCTTAATCACCAACCTCGTGGCAGTAATTGGAGATATTGAAAATTTTAGGAGGTGGAGCCTAGTGCAAGGAAGTTCGGTCTTAGGTGGTGTGTGTTCTTCCATGTGGTGGACAGGTTTTCTCATTCCTCTTGCATAAGGTACTTCCTCACCACAGGCCCAAAGTAATAAGGCCAATCAACCTTGCACTGAAACTTCTGCAACCGTAAAAAAAAAATAAATGCTTCTTCTTTTCTTGTGTATTTTCTCAGATATTTTGCATATAAATGGAAATCTAACCAAAAAAAATCACAGAATAGATTCCAGAAATTGAAGTGCTCTGGAAAGGAGAATAGAAAATGTAGGAGATCTTATTCCTGAAAATATTTTCTCCAGTTTTCAGGTCCAGTTTTCATGTTTCTCACACTGCTGTGTATCACAGTACAACTGACCCCTTGAGACCCTGTTCTCTTGTTTCTATATTAGGAGACTTCCTAATATACTCAGAGGAAATAGCAAAAGGTTGGAGTGTTTGTGGAAGGAAAGAAGCCAGGTTATATTTTCCCTGGTGTCTCTGTGCTTGTGGTGTCTTCTCAGCTACTGGGATGTTTTCCTGGCTCTTTCTCCTGCTGAGGAGCTCTAGTATAATCCATATTTTACCAAGGGATGACAGTCCTTGGGCTCTACTCATGTCGCCTCCTTACCTTGACACTCCACTCTGCAAATAGTAGCCCCTCCTAGATGTGTCTCTCTGTTGCCTCAATGGCCCTCTTGTGCTTCCAGGTATTTCCATAGCTTGTATTCAAGTCTGTCTTGAATTTCATATGTTTTACTTTTTTTTTTTTTTTTTGCAGCACTGGGGATTGAACTCACGACCTTGCACTTGCCAGGTGGGCTCTTAGGCTGCTGAGCTACATCCCTGGCCCTAAATTTCATATGTTTTAAAGATGGACATGACTTATATGTCCTGGTGGAACACTAATAGACATAAAAAGAATGCAGAAAAATCACTAGCTATTTCAAGAGGTTAGTTGGAATCTTGATTCTGTCAGCTGGATGTGCAAACTTGAGATAGAGACTTAACATTTATATGCCTCATTTTCTCATTAATTTAACCATCATGTCATATATAATTTATTATATGATACAATATCTGTATTAGAGGATTATTATGATAAGGTAAAATCTTACACAAACTGTTCTTAGCATTGTGCCTGTCTCATAATAGATCTTAGTAAAGGATACTTCTTCACCATAACTTCTTACCTCCAGCATCAACATCACATTTAAAACCTCCTGGGTGGTGAGTCCTAGTATGCACAGGTTCTGGGACAAGACATTTGTAAGTGCTTTTTGCTTAATTATCACAACAGTCCTAAAAATTATTTTTCATTAATATATATCTTTTCAGAAAAGGGGACTGAAGGTTAAGATGTTAAAGGAAACATTTGAAGTCATACAGTTAGCAAGTGGTAAAATCAGAATTCAAAGTTATGTCTACCTGAATCCAAATGTGTGGTCTTTATTCTGTTAAACAATCTCCTACCACTGCAAGAATGGATCATATATGATCTCTGAATTCTTTTAAACTACATCAAGTATATACCCTTTTTCTTTCTCTCTGCTCTGCCCCTGTATTCCCAACACTCTTCACCTTTTGAGACAGATATTACATAGAATGATGTATGACTTTGGTGACCTGGCTTTTACCACAACTGAATAACTGTCAAGCAGCAGATAATATATGAAATGACGGTGGCAATATTTTAGAACAATTTAGTAAAAAAGTCTGTATAGTTCATAAAATTAAGAAAATAAGATGAAAGTGTATCATATTGTAATAGCATATGAAGATGTAACACAAAGATATATACAAGTTTTAAGAGGGGTAGGTAACACATCAATTTACATATGAGACTTTAAAACTTATAAATATTCATTTGCATTCCAATAAAGCATATTAGTAACACTTTGATTCCATATGAAAAATTAAAGTCAGGAGAGAAATCTTTTGATCTATGTACATATAAATATTGCAAATTATAATATTACATATGTCATATAAGTTAAATGAACATGAGATCAGATTACTAAGGTAATTATGGAATTTAATTCAACAGAGACAACATATGTTACATTAGATTTTTAATATTTCTATTTTTAAATATAACAAAACATGATTCTGAGAATTATAATATTTTCTTTGTATATAAAAGCAACAAACAAAAATTTTAGAGTTAAGATATTCAGCCTATTCCATAACAAAGAAAAGTCATTTATTTTAAAATGTATCTTCCATCAGTGTTTAGAATGTAGTGCCTCAAACAACCATCATACTAAAACTCAACATGGAAAAGTTGACCTCCTTGATCATATTTTCAGTATCTTTTTAACTGTGAGTGGCACACCATGAATACTAACAATAATTCACTTGTATTTAAAATAAGTACAAAGCTCTTTCTTTTATAGTCGTTTCAATTAAAATTTTTAAAAACTAGGATCTCCTTAAGAATTGATTCATGTAGGGTCAGGGATTTAGCTCAGTGGCTTAAGCGCCTGCCTGGCAAGCATAAGGTCATGAGTTTGATCCCTGGTGCCGCAAAAAAAATAAATAAATAAAATAAAATAAAATAAAAGAGTTATCTAGAATTGATTCGTGTGCTGGGCCTGGTGGGGCACACCTGTAATCTCAGCACTTGGGAAGCTGAGACAGGAGAATCATTGCGAGTTTGAGACCAGCCTGGCCTATAAGATGAGCTCAAGGTCAGCCTGAGTGGCATAGCGAGACCCTGTCTCAAAAAGACACGGGTTGGGGATTTAACTCAGTGACTTAAGCACCTGCGGGGCAAGTGCGAGGTCATGAGGTCAATCCCTGGTGCTGCCAAAAAAAAAATAGAATTGGTTCATGTAAGAATAAAATAATTGAGTAGGTAGTATTGATCTGATACTAAATATATTACACTGTAGTAGGAAAACTACAAGGAAAGGCAAATGGAAACAATATGTGAATCACTGAACCAGGCCAAGGTTATAATTCAGTGGTGCAGCACCTGCCTGGCAAGTGCAAGGTCCTGAGTTCGATTCCTGAAACCACTCCCTACACACACACACACACACACACACACACACACGCACACACAGTGTTCACTGAACCAGGGTGAAGAAAAGGTACTGTAAAGAGGAAAATGGTAGAGTAACTTCAGCCATAGAAATGAAGTTCATCAAAAATGTGGAGATCTGAAGCCTCTATTTAGCATGTACAATATCTGAAGCAAGCATCATTCTTAACCTTTAGCTAAGGGAAAAAGAAAACCTGGTCAATCAAAAATTCAGTTTGTCTCTTGAAGATGTAAGAGAGATGAGGTTGTAAAGTAATCAACTGAAATCTGAAACACTCTGTTGTCAGTGGGGAGGGAAGAATTTCTCACTTACCTGGGGACAGACAACAGACAACAGATAGACAGGTAAGAAAAAGATCAGTTAATTTTTAAAAATGAAGTGCTAAAAGCCAGGTGTTACTTAGCATAAAAATACAGAATGCCTACAAACCAGTCACAAGGGAAATTTCTAATCATCACAGAATATCTCCATGCATCTCACTGTTTATGAAAGATAAAGGCAGTGCAAGAATCAAGATAAAGACTGTCGCCAGGTGAGTGTCAGGAAAGGGAGTCTAGAATTGCTGTGAAAAAGCCACTTGGTCCCATTTGGATCTGTTTCCCTATCTATTTTAAGGGACAACAGCTCTAGCTCTGTGTGGAGAAAAGCAAACTCTTCAGCCCTCTTGGCACTGGTGAAAAACATTACAGCAGAAGGCAGAAAGAGAAAAGAACTCTTTCTGCAGAGGCAGAAAATTGCTGTGGGTGAAATCAGTGAGAGCGAAACTTTTTGAGACCAAGTGCCCAAACTTCAACTCAAAACCCACTTATTTATCACAAAGTGCCAACACTGCAATTAAACCTGACACTGAAGTTTTAATTTAAAAACACAACTGTTATTTGATACTCAGCTGCTGGAACCACTTGGCTCCTGTGTCAGCAAAGAAGGCTTTGAGAGCTCCTTGCAGCACAGGTGCAGTAAGTTCGCCACCACTATCCAGATCATTGGAGAACTTCTAGTACTAGAGAGGCCAAGTCAACAAGAAGCCCCACCCTGAGACCACAGGCTTATGACCTATCCTAGATCAAGAGTGATCCAGGACTACAGGTCGTGTTCCTCCCCCTACAACCACCAGAAAAGAAAGCACCAGAAACTCACAAGGGCCTACTGTTAAAGGATATGAAGAGAAAACCACAGTGGAGCACAAGTTTACCAAAAAAGCCTAAAATTTAGGATGGAAAAAAAGCATTAAGAAAATCCCACTGTAAGCCAGCACCAAATCTCACTTGACAGTGATGATAGAAGAATGTGAAGTCTGTGGTCTCCTGAAAGTGGCAAACACACCTAAATCCTGAGAGGACTAAATCAATCACTCTCACTAAGACTTAATAAAAGAAAATGTATGTTATTTCCAGGTGTAAACATCATTTACCTCAACCTCTGTTGTTCTAATGGATACCTATCTTTCAACCAAAACATTACCAGATTCACAGGGGAACAAGGGGGGAAAATGGCAAAATCATGGTCAGTTATGACCCTAATGTGGAAAATTTGACATATTATATTAATTGTTTGTATGGAAAAAAGTGGACAACATGAAGGAACATAAAGGAGATCAATGAAGAGATAAAACTGTGTAAAATAATTACATAGGAAATGCCTTCAATAGTCTCATTCATTTAGACAATATTGCCAAGAAAAGAATTAGTGCAGTTGAAAATAATTAAAAATTATTCAAACTGAGATACAAAGGGAGAAAAAAGAGGGGAACAAAAATAATCCAAGAGCTGTGGAGAAAAATAACAAAATCTCAAACAGAAGAGAAAGAAAATTGAGTAGAAAAATATTTGAAAAGGCAAGAAAAAAACTATCCAAACATAGAGAAAGAAGCTATCTCACTGTCTCTTCACTGAGAAACAATATCTGACACTAACAATTTAAGGAGAGGTTTATTTTGGATCACAGTTTATAGAGCTTTCAGTCCATAGTTGGCTGGTCCACGGTGGCAGGGCACACGAGTGTAGCAGAGGAAGGTTGCTCCAAACATGTCAATCAGAAAGAACAGGAGGAAGGAGGCAGATCTGTACCCTTCCTGGCCATGCTCCCCAGTGACCCACTTCCTCCAACCAGAATTCACCTCCCAAAATCACAGTAATAAACCCATAAATGGACACATCCAGCAATGAGTATTATGCCCACATAATATACAGTGTCACACAATAAAATAAATGACCTCATGGTATAAAAGTCCACATATGAGGGCATGAAAATTTAGGAAAGACATTAAACCACTGAAGAGGCTATACCACAGATCCAAGAAGATCATAGTGAATTCATCAGAATAAATACTAATAAATTAGGTGTTTGACTAAGATGGGTTTTCAGTAAAGCTTTACATATGCTACATTTCAGATTACTTTGGAAATGGCTATAAACTTAAAAAATTACAATGAAAATATTACATTTTTAAATGAAAGAATTAGTAACTAGAGATGACACTATACACTTTTTCAATTTTACTAAATCATAATATAATAATTGAAAATTTTATTTGTAATGTAATTCCTATATGCTATCATAAAATTCACGTTTTATGGTACTAAATACTAAATACTAATCTACTTTCTATTACCATGGGTTTGATTATTCTGTAAATTTCATAGCAATAGAATCATACATTTTGTTTTTTGCTTCTTTGGACAGGATAATGATATCAAGGTTTTTCCCTATTGTAGATTGTATCATTACTTCATTTTTTTATAGTAAGATACTATTTTATCATGAAGATTAACCACATTTGTTAATACACTCATCAGCTGTTGGACATTTGAATTGTTTTCACTTTGGGAATATTATGAAAATGCTACTATAAGTGTTTCTGTGTATAGAGCTAGGCATAGAAAATACTTGGTTATATGGAAAAAGTATGATAAACTGTTTTAGAAATAACCAAACTATTGTACAAAGAGGCTGAATTGTTTACATTGTTAGCAGTATGTTAATATATCAATGCTTTACATTCTTCCCAACATTTGCTGTTGCTTATCTTTTTAAATATAGCCGTTACTGTGGATGTGAAGCTCTATTTCATTGTGGTTTTGATTTTTATTTCCCTAGTGATTCATTTTATGTGTTTATTGGCCTCTGTGTATCATTTTGGATAAATAACTATTCAAATCTTTTGTCTATTTTAACCAGGTTATTTGTCTTTTTATTGCAAAAGTTGGTTTAAATTTGTATTATATAGATACACCTACGTATGTATTGTACACTACTAGTCCCTTGTAAGATATAATTTACACTTATTTTCTCCCATTCTTAGAGTTGAATTTTTACTTCTCAGTGGGATCCAAGTTCTGAATTTTGACAAACTCCAATTTTTCTATATTTTTTCTTCATACTCTTGGTGTCATAGCTTAATAATGTATTACTGTATTCATGGTTGCAAGGATTTACATCTATATTTTCCTTGAACTGAATTTTCATGCCCCCCATTCAAATGTGATAATATATGAAGACATAGAATTTGGGGAGAAATTCAGTCATAAGCATGAAACTGTGATAATGAGATTGGTGCCCTTATTCGACACAAAAGAATTTACTTTTCTCTCTATTCTCTGCTCTACGAGGTTATAGAAAGAAGGGTTCTAAAAACCAGAAAGAGGGGTCTCCAAAGAATCCAACTTTGTTAGCCTTTTAATATTAAACTTCTAGTCTTTAAAACTGAAAGTAATAAATATTTCTTAAGTCTATGTCATTTTTATTATAGCAGCCTAAAACAGTATTCTTTGAACAGATTTATACTTTTAGCTCTTACATTCATGTCCTTGATATATTTTGACTTCTGTTTTGCATTTTGTGTGTCCTAGTTACTTTTCTTGTTGTTGAGACAAGATACCCAGCACTCTCAAGTTAAGGAAGGAAAGGTTTATTTAGCTTCAGTTTGTGGAGGTTTCAGTCGATAATCAGCTGGTTTCAAGGCAGGGTGGCTTCACAGAGGAGAACAGTTCTTAGTGGGCAGAAAGTAGCAAAACAAGAAAGGGACTTTAATATGATGTTTCCACCCCTTCTATCTTACCCAGACTACTTATCATGGGTAGCACTCACACCCTTAATCCTAGTGTTTTTGAGCCTAGCATTGCACTATGAATCAATTCCAGTATCTCACTCTAGACCATAATGTTGTGTAAGATAGGGTTTGACCTTTATTGTTTTTTTTTATTTTGAAAAGAACACAACCAAACAAAACAAAACAGAGTAAAGTCAATCAAAACAAAGCAATGAACATGGTACATGACTTTTAAACAGGGTAAAAAGGAATCCATAAGGCTACCGTAATGCCTCTTGTTATCTGCAGTATGCCTGCCCATACCATCAGGGATAAGTAAAATCAAACAAAATACAGCAAACTAAAACAGTAGAAACAAAACAAAACAAACAAAGCAGAACAATGTAAGCAATACAGAATTTCAAGATATTAGCAAAACAGCATTGTCTACCATAATATTTGTTATCTTCAGAATAGTTGCCTACACCTTTAGACATATTACAATCAAACCACACAGAATAGAGTAAAATCAATCAAAACAAACAATGAAAGCCATACAGGTTTATAAACAAGATAATTGGACATCCTCGATGGCTGCAATTATATATTTTGTTATCTTTAAAATAACTGTGCATGCCATTAAGTATAATAAAATCAAACAAATCAGAATAAAATGAAACTAATCAGAACAATGAATACAATCTGAATTTCAAATCATGATAATAGATTAATAGTGGTCATTTCCTTTCCTTTTTAGATAATTCCTCCCCTTTGACTTTCCCAGTATATATTGTGCATTTTGGATCCCACTAACACCTTTAGTTTGTTATGCTATGGAGACAACACAAAATTCACCCTTGTGACTCTGATCCATTACATTCATGGGCACTATTACCATTTGCCTCTATTTACCTACAAGAGCCTTGAGGTTATCTTCCTTTATAGCTGAGTAGGTTTCCACCCCATGAAATACCATGTCTTTCTTATCCATTCTCCAATAATGGGCAGGCTACCCCTATTTTTTTTTTCTGGCTCCCTGTCACATAGGGCATTGTTCTCCCTCCTTTGACTTTCAGGCTATGAATTTTCTTTCTAGCTAAATGTGTTTCTTGCATAGAGCATATTGTTGGAACCTGTCTCCTAATCCACTATGCCTGTTTCTTTCTATTAGTGCCTTGAGGCCCTCTTGCACTGTATTGTCTCTGCCATGCTATTTTCCTGCCATTGGCTCCCTATTTTTCCTCTCCATTCAATCGACTGGCCCCACTTGATGGTCCCCCTCTGACATTGTTCCTGATACCATGGTCCTTTTTCTCTCTCTCTAAAATGTCCTTTAGTAATCTTTGTAAGGTTGGTTTGGTGGTCATGAATTCCTTGAGTTGTTCTTTGTCATGGAAGTATCTTGTTTCTCCATTAATTTTGAAGGAAAGTTTTGCAGGGTACATCAGTCTGGGTTGGAAGTTGTTTTCTATTAAGACTTGTATTATTTCACTCCAGCCTTTTCTTGATTTGATGGTTTGTGTTAAGAAGTCTGCTGTGATTCTGATGGGTTTTCTTTTATAGGTGATCTGTTTCTTTTCTCTAACAGCTTTTAATACTCTGTTCTTGAGTTGAATTTCTAGGATCTTGATTATTATGTCTGAGTATAGATTTGTTTTGGTTATGGCTAGCTGGCGTTCTACATGCCTCACTTATTTGAATGTCATATTCTCTTTTTATGTTTGGGAAGTTTTCAAAAATTATATCTGTAAATAAGGTCCTGATGTCATTTGTCTTGACACCTGCTTCTTCACTCACATATTTAATTCTTAAATTATGCATCTTTGAGTTGTCCACCAACTGTTGAATTGTTACTTCCTGAGACCTTGTTATTTTTAACAGATCTTTCCTTTCACGATCATAGGCTGCAAACCGTCTTCAAGCTTTGAAAGTCTTTCTTTAGCTTCCTTCATGTCAACATGTCAGCTTTTGAATGAATGTTTAATTTTCTGGATATCTCTTTGAATCTGTTTCATGCATTCTAAATCTCTCATATGTTGTTCATTCATGGTTTCCCTCATTTTCCTATGCTCCTCTATTTTTTTATCTGTGTCTTCTTTAGAGATGTTTAGTATTTCTTTTATTATGGTTTTCATTTCTTGTTTTACCTGGTATAGAATTTCTGTTCTAATTTCTCTTATAGCTTCCTGAAGTTGTTTCTTCACTGCAGTTGACATCACTTCAGACATTTCAGGTGTGCAATTCTCGATCTCCATTTTTTCCTCTTATGGAATTGTGCTGCTTGGGTTGGATGCCAGAGATTGCCCTCTCCCTCTTCGTCTTGGCATATTCTTGATTTCTTCCACCCCAGAGTATTGTGGTCCCAGGCACCCCAACACTGGCCACAACTTCTCTGAAGCTAGATTGTTTGTGTTTTCTGGCCAGCACTGGCTATGTATATCCAATGTTGGGCGCCTGTGTCTCTGCACTGAGCTGGGCACCAAGCCACCCAGGGTTTGCATGGGAGCAGACCTGGTCACGCCCTGCGAATCTAAACTCTTTGGGAACCTACGCGAAAATGCCTGATACACGCACGGGAGCGGATCTCCAATCAATCAGCTTCCGCGGGTCCACCCACAACCTGGAGCTCCCAAATGACTGGTTTTGCTGGCTTCGTTCCAAGCAACTTCCACGGGTCCACCCACAACCTGGCGCTGGTGCCAGAAGTGGTTAACAGTCTTGGCCCCGGGTGTAACCTGCCCGACTGCAAGATAGAGCCCGCCCAATCACTCTCTCCCGTGTGGTGAGAGGGGTGGAATTCCAAGCACTCACCAGCAGCCAGTGCAGATCTCTGAGTCTGCCACTCTCCTTCACCCACATGCCTCTCCACAGAGACCTCTGGGGTCGACTGCAGCTGTGACCATGACTGCAACTGCGACCACGCGTCTCTAGGCTTAGCAGGTCTTCTGGCAGGGTGAATCAGGTTCCAGGCTGAGGTGCTGCCAGCCACCACCTTCTTCTTTGTTTAAATTCTTTTTTTTCTCTTTGTGGACTTCAATTCATATTTTAGATTCTTCCTTCCAGGGGACACACTTCCTTCCTTCTTGCCCTCCATGATGTTATATTCCAGCATCTGAACTGTTTCTCTCAGAAAGACTGTTTACTCTGCTGCTTAATGTTCCACCATCTTTTCTCCTCACCTTTATTGTTTTGCATATAAATGTTGAATTGTCTTAGAAAGGGCTATTGTTGAAAAGATTATTCTTTCTCTATTGAATTATCATCAATTGACCAGCTGGGAATGTTGGCATATGCCTGTAATCTCAGCACTCAGGGAGGCTGAGGCTGGAGGATTACAAATTCAAGCCCAGTCTAGGCAACTAAGGGAACTAGCAAGACACTATCTAAAAACAAACAAACAAAAAAATACAAATGGGCTGGGGATACAGCTCAGTGTGAATGCTCTGGGTTCAATCTCCAATACTGCCAAAAGAAAAAAAAATGACTGTTACAATTAAAAGAATATTTAAATTGTTAAATTACTCTGGACTCTTTGTATGCCCACATATATTCCTCTGATTGTCTTGGAAGTCAATATAGATAATAAACAGTGAAGTTGTGTACCCATATTATGTAAACTCTACTTTCCTTTACCTTCAATGATTCAGGTTGAAAAGGCACCAGTTATGAACTATAGAGTATTTATGGTACTACTTTTATTATTAGTCAATGCTTACTAGAGTCAGACGTCAAAGAGTGAAAGTCTGTTTGCATGCTGGAGACTCAAAGGATCCAGTGAAGGATTTGGAGCCCGTGGCAATGTCTCATGCAAGTTCTTATCAGCAGGCCAAAGGATCCTATATGGGAAATCGAAGGAGCTGTACTGGAAAGGCCCAAGGACCAGTGCTGTAAGGTGAAGAGTTTGTGCCAAAAGACTGAAGGATCTATGCCAGAAGGCTGAGGGATCTGCGCTGGAAACCAGGATATGGCATCCGAGATGACGAGGATTGAATCTCTCCCGAAGAAAGAGAGCAGACAAAGCTTTTTTGAAGAACAACCCCAAAACACCTCTGAAGAAAAGCAGTTGCAGGGGCTGGGGATCTAGCTCAGCAGTCTAAGTGCCTGCCCAGCAAGCGCAAGGTCATGAGTTCAATCCCCGGTGCCGCAAAAAAAAAAAAAAAGAAAGAAAAGAAAAGCAGTTGCAATGAATCTCCTTCAAAAGACAAACAGCAGAAATCCTTCCCTCCCACTCTCCTTTTACACCATTCTAGCAACAATCCTCCATAAAGTGGGCCTTCCATGTCAAAAACTATGCTGACTCAATTCAGCTGGGCATTCCTCACTCAAGTTGACAATTAATCAGTTAACCACCACACAATATAAATCTAGATACTAACATTCAATGTCGAGTGCTACCCTAAAATCTGGTAAAACCAGAAGGGCCTCAAAAGCAAAATACTCCTCCCCTTTTACTAGCAAATAACTTTTTTCATTAAGCAGACTACTTATATTCCTGATTATCCCTAAGTAGTGGTATTGAGTTTCCTGCCAGCCTGTGGAATTGTTCTAACAAGCTAATCGTTGGTCCTAAAAGAACCAGAGGTCATCCTCCATCGTGTAATCACAATCTCTGCCTCCCACAGCCCATGGCTGTTCACTTTGTTTCTAAATGTAGCCTATAGGTGGACCTGTGTGGCATGATGTCTTCTTCCTTTGAGCTGCAAGTGTATGTGACTAGTTAACTGTTATTATGTTTCTAGTATCATGTCTCCTGGGTTCACATATTCCAATAACGTTTAAAGTAGTTCTTATGGTTTAGATCTCAGTACTCCAAAAGCCATGTGCTAATGGCTTGGTCACAAGCCTATGGTGCTATTGGCAGGTTGTGGAATCTTTAGAAGGTGGAGCATAGTGGAAGAAAATTAAATCTTTGGAGATGTGACCTTGAAGAAAATATTGAGATTCTGGTCTGTCTCTCTCTCTGTCTCTGTCTCTGTCTGCTTCTTTCCTGGCCACTGAAGTGAGCAGTATCCTCTATTATATGCCCCCTGACATGATCTTCTGCCTTGCAATAGGCCCACAGCACCAAAGTTTGCTCATCATGAAATGAAACCTTTAAAATCTGAGCTAAAATCTTTATTCCTTAGAAGTTGATTATCTCAGGTATTTTGTAACAGTGATGGGAAACTGACTAAACCAGGTGGGATCACACTCTCACTGATGGGATAAAGAGGTAGCTGTTAAAACACTACACTTTACGTTAGGTGCTGAGGGAGCCAGTACAGTTGTATTATCTGTGCATATATCGACCACATACTCTAGCTCGTGAGAAGTAAGAACACTGATTTGATGACAGTTTGATACTTGTTTTTTTCACTCCCTGCCACATTCTCCATCTGAGATTTATTTCTACCTTTCTGGCTGCATTTTTAATTGTTCCTTCAAGTTCAGCTAGACTTTTTCTAAATGGCAAGTGACAGAATTATGGCTCTGGAGAAAACCAGCCAATATAGATTTCTGGGTAAGGAAACTGTGTACAGAGTCATCCCAGCATGATGCTAGTATCTCTAATCAATACTGAAAGCCTGCAACACTCCAATCCCAAAGCCTTGATTACAGAATTATAGACAATTGGCTTTTCCCCTCATCCTGAGTTACACTTTTTTTTTCATCCATGTAAACTTTTTGGTAACTCTTCCTCTGCTTATGCCTGACTGAATGCCACAATTTTCATTTCCACTATATTTTCTTGTTTTTCTTTCTTTTTTTTTTTCTTTTGAGGATATTTTCAATATCACTGAAAGAAGCCACTGAAATAAGCTTGGGAAGAGGTGAATTTTTCCTAGTTAGAATATCTTTTTTAGGCTTTGTCCCAGTATAGTATACAGTCAATAAAATAAGTTATAAATATGATTTCTACTTCTTTGTGTGTGCATTTTGTCATTGAAAGAATATGGAAGTTAGTGTAGAAGAGTATTTACAACACTTAGAGTTGATTCTGGTGTGCCTGTGAGTTTTTGGGTTTTTTCTGATTGATCAACTACTTCCATATTGTTATGGTTAGTACATTGGGTCAACTTGAGCAGTTTAGTTTAACTGAGAGACTCAGCAGGGAACCAGGGTTCTTACTTTGTAAATATCCTCATCCTGTGCAAAGGAGGGCAAGGATATTTTGTGAGTGTTACACCCACCCTGAAGGGGGAGGGCCTGTGTACAATTTAAGGGTAGAGAAGAGGCTTGCTTACTCTTTTTTGCTCTGGCTGCTTTTGCTTGCTGCTGCCTTGAAGTGTTGCCCCAGTGCCATGCCACTCTGCTTTGGAGCCTGCTGATTATGGACTGAAATCTCCAGAACTGTAAGTTAAATAAACCTTTTCTTCCCTAATTTTGGGTGTCAGGTGTTTGTCTCAGCAATGAAGAAAAGTAACCAAAACACATATCTTGATGATCTACTTCCATATCTTCCATATCTTGTACCCATTAGAGCATGCTTTCTCCCTCTTTACTGCCTTTGTTGTGTTATTTCTCCCTCTTTACTGCTTTTTCATTCTCTGTCAAATGTCCCTATTTCATTTTGCCTACTGATACCTAATTATAATCTCATCTGTTACAATAATCTTGGAGGTTGAAAATTATTCAGGTATATAGAAAAACAGAGCTATAATCAAAGAAGTATTTATTAAGCACATCGTATTTTTTAAAACATGAAATAAATTTTGAGAGCAGCAGAAATATTAGCTTCTTGTCGTAATAGCAGTCTAGTAGAAAAATGCAAATTTGTATTGTAACTGTACTGACAGAATATACAATATACCATTTTCAATGAGATCCTAATCATTGAAACTGGTTTTCTTAAGTAAGCTGACTACTGATATTAGGTTAAAAAAAATCACAGAAATTCTTTTGATGTTTGAAATCCAAGTATTTTTGTAGGCATCCTAACCAACAGATGGTCTTCTTTCTGCTGGGATTGCCTATATTGCACTCTAATAGTTTTTGTATCAATTTACTTGCAGAAGATAAGCAGCCCTAAAGGTGACCAATTTCCTCTGTGACTTCCTTTGTATGTCACATAATGCTTTAAACATCAATCACATAAATTAAAATAATATATATGCACATATATCTATGTAATGATGCAAGGGAATTTATAAGACAGACTTATAGGCTCAGAGGCAGGATAGTTCACAGTTGGCTGGGTTACACTGGAGAGGCAGAAGATATCGTAGCTTCTCACTTTGTGGTGACTGGGAAGCAGAACAGAAGAAACAGGACCAGAGAAAGAATGGTCAGAAAGAATGGTTAGATATAGTACCCGAAATCTTGCTTCTATGACCCACTCAGACCCACCCAAAACTGTGCTTTACTAATCCCCTAGGCTGTACTCAAGCCAATCGAGTTAACAATCCAGCTTAACTGTCACACACGGTTTCCTGTTCTTTCCCTGCACTCACCCTCCTTAGTCTTTCAGATACTGTATCCAATTCATTGCTTTCAATTCCTTCTGTTTGAAATTGTGTATTTCTGCCTCAAACCTCCTGAGTTAAGTATTTTTAGTTCAGGGACACATAAGAAAAGGAGGATGTGAAGCAGCAGAGCTGCAGAACTAGGGGAAGAGATTTGCAACCGATATATATTATCTGACAGAGAAAAGTTCTAACTGCACTTATGCAAAGTTAAATTTGAAGTGGAAAAGGAAGTGTTGATTTAGTGATGCCATTTACTGGACTGTTGAACTTCTCTTATTGATCCACCATCAATAAAGTGGGATTAATTTGGTTGCTCTTTAATGGAATGGAAATTTCCCCATATATTTAAAGGATAGTATGCTCTCATTTATATCTGGAAACTTGTACATTAATTTTAATCTCTTCCTGCTTCTCTTCTCATTTCTCACTGGTTCATAAGCTGTTCAGCTGTGAAGGTTTTTTGACACATCACATCCCTCGTGTGCCTGTACCATGAGCTTTATTTGTATACTTTACTTCCCTAGAGTATTTATTATTGTAGCTCAGTTGTGGGGAGTGGTTGAGCTGTGATTGAGCAGAAGTTGGCAAACTCCTTAAGACTAGAGCAAAGGCAGTCCCAAGGACACGGAATGCCAGAGGCAAACTGTATAAACAAGTTCATCTCTACCTCAGTTGCATATCAATGGGTGTCTTTTGATCTTGGTGTTCTTCTTAGCTATAACACTGAGCTCTGAGTGTTTTGGCTTTCAGTGTTGTCAGCAAAACACTGAGACTTTACACTCTCGAACCCGTGGTGCTCTTTTCCCCTTATTTTATTTTGCATAAATAAACACACTGGAGTTGGAACATTTTCATTGCCTCTCCATCAGAAACATCAGGTCCCATCCAGACCCAGCTTTCCTTTTATGTGTCTTATTTCATCTTAGTCTCCCATCAGCCCCTCACAGGACCCTGCTCCTTGCACAGGTGTGGCACTCAACTCACTGTCTTCTCATAGTAAAAGTTCACAATGACAAGGAAATTTCATTTTTCTGCAGTCCTACAGTCATACTCAACATTGCTTTAGAATATTGATCATGAAAGTGTTTCAAATATAAGTGTTGAGTGATGGGATTATTCCAAAGATTCATAAAGCCACCTGCCTCCTATCTTTAGCAATATAGGAAACACAGAAAGCATAAAAAATAAGTTTCTAAATCTTAAACACTAATGACTGCTTGAGGCATGTATAAGGGGAACAGCATGAGGCGAGAGATGTGCCCCAAACATGGCCTTCACTGACTGTAGACACTTCCATTGTGAGTAATCTCTCCTGGCTTTTCCCTTTCATAGAGAGACACAGGAAGTAGGATCCCAGGTCCCCTAAAAAGGAACTTACCTGCAGGTTTTTATTTTTTAGTTTAAATGCGTATTTCCAGGGAAAGTTTGTACCAATATTCCAGACATATTTTGTCACCATTGAGGTTTGAATGACAATCCCCAAAGTGATATGCTTTTTCACATACATGGGGACTAATTACATGTTTTCCTTCACTATCAATTTGTCTTCCCCAAAGTGATCCATGTTGTCAATTACATTTTGGTCTGGTGGTAACCTATGGAAGCTTATATTTACAGAAGCCTATTTCTTTCCTAAAATACGAAACAATGATCACGAAGCTTTCAAACCACACAAAAAAGAGTGCAGAAAGTCTTTTATATTTTTATATTTAGTGACAAGAACATTTGCCACAGCTTTTTTCAAAATCCAACTCCCTCAAGATGTAGTAAAAATATAAATATAGACTGATTTTATTTAGAAATTGACTTTTGCTTTTTACATAATTGCAGCTAGATGAAATTGAGGCTTCAGAGATCTAAAATTCCAATCAAACAATTTGATCTGAAATAAATGTAAATCCTGCAATAAGTGAATAAATTGCACTTTTGCAAAAATTATAAATGGCAGTTATTGAATACAGCTAAGCAATATCAACCAATAGATTTTGAACACATTGGGAAGTAGGAAAATTATACTTGATTACTTATCAGCAAATCCTAGGAGAAAATGTTTTTCAAAAGGCTACGGAAATTACCTGGCATGTTAAGTTATTGTGGATGGCAATGTATTTCTTATTTGACTACTTTCTTAATCTAACTTCTTGTTCTTGTCAAACTAAATTCCAACTCAAACTTGTAATGTACTAAAATTTCACCTTCACAGCAATTTGTGTGACAAATTTGTCACTTCTGATAACAGTTGTCTCCCACAGAAAAATGAGGCTTTCATCCTTTGACATGTGACCTATAAAATTTACACAAAATTTAGTTCTTTACAGCTGTGAAATTTTTTAAAACAGGCTTTTATTCACTGGAGATGTTTACTGATGTTATGACATATACTATGACATGCAATATGTCCTTTGACATAATAAAAAATAAGCATTGGGAAATTCTTTAATAAGATTGTTCTTCTTCGATGCAAATGCTGCTTAGTTGAAAATACCACTCCATAACAGAGTTGATTCATCCACAGTGAGTTTACTTTGAATTCTAGTCAAGGTCTTGCTTTTAGAATGTATACTTTACAAACAAAATGATTTAGATTGTAGCTCCCATAGAAACTAAAGTAATACATACAAATGACAGTTCAATACATTCATTCACATGCATTCATTGAATGAGTATTTGCCAGGAACTAATTACATGAAAGGCTCTATTTCAGATTTTACAGATACAGAGATGAACCAATCAAAACATTATGGAATTTATATTTCATTAAGCAAGTTAGACCAGTATGCAAGTGATATTAATACAACAGAGAATTTGACAATCTTCGTAAATGACAAAAAGATGAGACTATAGAAAACTTCGGGTGATAGAAAACGCTGACGGATGAAGGAAGTTGCCTACAGTAGGTGACTTTTCCTGAAGATATGTCCAAATCCTAACCTTCAGTGCCTATGAGTGTGACCTTATTTGAGAATATCATTTTTTTAATATATCTAAGTTAACTATCTTGAGATGAAATCCTTTTGGATTCAAAATGGGTCAGAATCCAATAATTGGTGTCCTTATTATGGAAAGGAGACAGAGATTTTGGCTTAGAAGCATGGCAGGGAAAGGCTATGTGAAGATGGGTATAGAAATTATAATTATGCTGCCGTGAGTCAAGGAATCCTGACCACCAAAAGTTGCCTGAGACAAGTAAGTATTCTCGTCTAAGACACTTCAAAGATAATGTGCTCCTGCCAACACCTTGATCTCATACTTCTGGCCTTAAAAGTGATGACATAATAATTATCTGTCATTTTGAGCCACTAGATTTATGGTAATTTTGTTCCTGCAGCCTTAGGAGAGTAATATAACAACTACAGAGAAAACATTTGAGTCAGGACATGAAGAATGGACTGTATTTGTGGATTCGAATCTATAGTGTGGCCGAATGCATAACATTTGTGCAGAGAAATTCAGGCAATAAATAGAGGGAAGAGGAAGTAAGTGTTTTTGTTTTGTTTTGTTTTTGTTTTGTTTTGTTTTGTTTTGTTTTCTTCAGAATCCTACAATATTAAACAAATAGCAAACAGAAGTTTAAGACAGCAGCAAAAACAGAGGAAAGTGGAAGAGAGAGCAGAGAAAAGAGAGAAAAGAAATTGGGAAAAGGGATTAAAAGATTGGTAAAATGCATATAAGCCATAGAGAAGGAAACTTTAAGGAGAGAAAACAGTGATAAAAAGCTATCCTTGGGTGGTTGAAGTACGTGTGACATAGGAAATGAGATTCATCATCGCTGAAGTATACAGGCATTTGAGGGAGAAAAAATTAGGAGAGAACATCCAGCAACTCTATTTGTAGGCATAAATGTTCAGTGATACAGGAACTTTGCTTTTTACTGAAATTCCTCAGTAATGTAAAACATGTTGTAAATAGAACTAGGTCTCCATTAAGTGCTTTCATGATTAACTCCCTTTCCACATAGGAATTATTACTTTATGCTTTCTTCTCTGCTCAACTGGAATCGTGTACCATTTTTCTCTTGTGAATTTGTATGTATTGTTTCATATCTTTCATGAGAAAAAAGATTTGTTATCAGTGATTTTTCTTATCTTTGCGCAGGATTATTCCAAGTATAATTTTTTAAATTTTAAATTGGTTTTTTGTAAGACTTTATTATAATCATTTATTAAAATTAACTGGTTTGATTTATCTATTGAGTAAAAATGAAGCAATATAGTATTACTTATCAGTAATAAATCTCTTGAGCTCTACTATACTAACATTTAAGGAGAGATTTTTGAGAACTATAAAATGCCCTTATGAACATTATCTGATTTTTTATCTTTTAAATTTTAATGAGGCATAATTTATACACAAATGCATTTACATACATATAATTTATACATTGTGGTGAATTTGGACATGTGAGTACATTTGTGATACTATCAATATATACATCTATCACTTCCTAAAATTTCTTTGCATTTTTCTGTGTGAGGGTGGTTTAGTTTGTTCAGGTACGTGGCAAGAACACATGGGATATATTTCTTAACATGTTTTAAAGTACACGATACAGTAAAATTAACAGGAGCTCTTACCTTCAACAGCAGATGTCTAGAACTTATTCATCCTGAAAAACTAAAACTTCATGCCCACTGAGCAACAATTTTCCATTTTCTTTTACTGCTTTCACCCTACCCCAGGCAACAATCCTATTTTCTGCTTCTATGAGTTAGACTGCGTTAGACTCACATAAGTAAAATTATGCAAATTGTTCCCTTCTGTGACAGGTTTAGTTCACTAAATATAGTACCCTCAAGGTTCACTCATGTTATGGCAAATGCTACTATTCTCATTTTCTCTTTACTGTAACCAGCAGTGTACTTTTGGTACACTACTCCTCCTTAATTAATTTAAAAAAAAACCTTAATTTATAATGCATGGAATTTCTATGGCATAAATACTCCAATTGTGGCTAATTTCAAGCTACCAAATGATTTAAAAGTGAGATTATTAAACTCATGGATATTTAATAAGTGGCTCTTGCCAGTCCATCAGTTTTAACACTCTATTGGATGTTGGTACAGGTATCCCCATTTCATCAGAGAAATGCTGGAGGTAAAAGAGATTAAGTTTTAAAAATTTATGCAGTTAGGATGGAAGTTTAGGTCCTTTAATTCTACACAACATTCATTTTCCATACCATAATTGTACTATTGCTTTAATCATAGTAATGTGAGTTTTCATTAATTGCATCATTATTGATTCTTTGCCTATTCATAAACATATTTAGGTATACTCACATTAAAATACACATCTTAAAGATAAAAGGCATTGGTGGATTTAAAGAAATAATTATTTTAAATGCAGCACAACAGCCAACAGCAAAAAGTATAGATATTTCCATTTTCCATGCTTGAAAATAGAAATTTATCATTTAGATTGCTGTTCAGAGGATATAGAATGAGAGAGAAGAGTCATCCTTTGTCATTTTATGAAATATTGAACCTAAATGCTTTTCACATAGATTTTCAAAGGCAAATCATTTTATACTTGCTCATAGCTCAGTGGATAAAATTGAATTATGATTGAGGAGTATGTTCATAGAAAAATATCAAAACAAAACCTAGAGATACATTTTAGAAAGAATTTAGATCCAAAATTAATTAACAATCTAACACCCTAGCAGCCATTATTCTATAATACTCAACAGTGATAAGAATAAGGTTGAGACTTAAAAAGACATGAGTTATTTTATATTTGGAAAGTTGAACAAAAGAATTCATAGTTGTTTAAAAAATCAGAACACTTTAGCCTTTAAATGATTAACAGAAATTCTCATGCGGGAAGCCTATATTATTTTTGATACAGGTTTAGAAGTTTTCCCTTTCTTACTCAATTCCCCAAACAAAAAACAGCATTGTATTGAGCATTTGTTTGTTCAACAATAATTAGTTATTACTTACTATAGTCCAGGTACCATATTGAATGTGCATGATAGAGTTTGCAGTCAATGATATCCTTGAAAGAAGGAAGTATTTTTGACTTAAATAAAGATTCATAGTTTGAAAAATTTAGATGACATTTCTCT